>LBNU01016768.1:245841-266680 GCA_014162995.1 Artemisia annua | reverse complement strand
CACACTATGCTGTTGACGATCTCGAAATCCAAACTTGTAAGTGCCGGTATGTTTATTACTAACCATGTTTTATGCAGCTCAACATACCCAACTTACCATATTCACCACCATCACTCAAAGTTCCACATGCTCATACCAACATCTACAAGGAGTCGTCAGAGCTTTTCAACCATGAAGATCTACTCAACAAAGATGTATGGGCATGTTGGAAAGGCGTAATCACAACAAAGACAAAGAAGTCGACGATCGATGCAGATTGCTGAAAAGATGCTGATTCATCATCTCATGCTTACACTTCAACTTCATAACTCAAGATATCGTGATCAAAGAATGGGCTACGACTATGCTTCCTCAACTCTGATGCAGAAGATCATGATCCAGAAAAGTGTAAGCATGACATCACAAAGATAATCACTACATCACAAAGAGACACATACACACAAAGATGACTTGAAGCTAAATATATGGATGAAGAACGAAGACTAAAGTCAAAAGATCATCATATACGTCAAGGAAGTCATCTTGAGTCGTACATCTATGAAGAATCAATGACTACGAGCTACAAAAGAATCTACAAAGATCTCAATGCAAGAATTCAAGAATAAAGAACAAAAGGGTGAACTCTCTTAGGGGGAGATTGTTAGGAATACGATTTTTAGATAAGAAAGATTCGGTCACCCATAAGAAAGATACGGTCACCCCAGATATGATTAAGCATTGTTTAGCTCGTAGTTTAGAATTAGATTAGTTCGTGGAAGAAGGACGGGTCTTTACCCACTGTATACCTGATCCGCAGCCCAAGTGGCACGCCCTAGTGGCAAAACCCATGTATATAAACCTCTCTCCATCCTTGGAGAGGGTAAGCCTTCTCTCATAATCTCATTTTCTTTTTTTTGGTTTTCTCTCTAAGGCTTCACTTCTTTCTCTCTCTACTTTCTCTCTCTAGAATTTCTTTCTTTCTCTCTTGCTTGGAACGAACCAAACCACATGATTATTCATGTTTGTGATGTTAACTAGTATCCTACAAACGCTCTTCTGCAAGCTCACGCTCACGGAGAATTAGGTTACGGTTTAACCGGAAAGATGATTGGGCTTCTTCTTCTTGTATTCATTGGTACTCATAGGCGGCCATAATTGCTAAAGCATCGGCTTCATCTTCGATATCGGAAAGGTTTACATGTGGGCGGAAATTGGATGTGGATCCATTGCGAAAGAATTATTTTTGGATATAAGATGGTTTTATTTTTGTGTTTGTAAAAGAGTTTAGAATAACCAATCTATTTATAAGGTTTAAAAAAAAATATGTGGTACTTTTAAAAATACTAGCCGTTTACAACGGCATTGTTTCTTTCTTTCTTTTTTTTTGAATTCAAAAACTAGCCGTTGCAACATGTTGGAGGGGGCGTTGTGTATTTTTTTTATTAACTTTCACCCTCACAGCGCACGTTAATCTATTAACGTAAATGGAAACGGAAGAATAACGTTAGCAAGGTGGAAGTGGTGATAACGCGAAAACGGCGTTGATAGGCTGCCAAGTAGATAATAATGCCTAACCGGCGTTACCACTCCCTAGCCTCTTAGGGCATGGGGGATCATAACTCAAGTTATGAAATAACTCAGTGCCACGTCAGCGCCACATCATCTCAACAGCAAATAGCATAACACCAAAAAACACCAGAAAAACATAACACAAAATAACATCACTTTCAGGGACCCGCCTTTTTTTAAAATAACAATTTACAAATTCTACCCTCAACAATTTCATTCATTAAACATTCAAACACTATATTATTAAAATTTGAATTTTAAATATATCCCACTCATATTTGAATTTTAATTTTAAATATATCCCGCTCCTATTTGAATTTGAATTTTTAATATATCCCCCTCCTTTTGAATTTGAATTTCAAATATATCCCGCTCCTATTGTTTCAAACGGCTATAAATAGCATACCAATTTACAAATTTTTTTCAAACTTCAAACATTCAAAATGAATAATCGTTGGTCAGTAGAAGAAGAAATCTTGCTAGCTCAAGTTTGGGTTGCAGTTCATGAAGATGCTGTCAACCACAATGCAAACTCTTTCTGGAACCGGGTTGTATGTTCAACAATCTTTCTGACTGTGTCATTCGAAACAACGATATGGTCACGAGTAAATGGAGCAGACTCAACTGTGATTATGTTGTATTCAATGGTATTTACAAACAATTGCGGCTAACAACCTGGGACGATCACACTATTTGTCTCATGAATGCAATGAGAATTTTTAAAGAACGCTATGGTGGGAAAAACTTCAAATATGTTCATGTGTGGGAGGTTTTGAGAAACCACCCCAGATGGGCCGAATAAAATACCTTACTGTGTTGTATGTCTTGTTTTCGTATCGTATTTGTTATTTGTGTTGTATGTCTTGTTTTCGTATCGTATTGTAATTGTTTTTTTTAAGAAAATGAATTTATTTAAAAGAAACATACTTAACAGAAATACTTAAACATTACATAAACATAAATTAAAAACGATACTAAATTAAAACATCACATAAACATAAACCTAACTTCAGTTGTTGTTGTTGTTCAACCATAGTAGATTCCACATTTTCTTCAAAACTCCAACGGAGCTTGTTGGAGATTTGGGCCTGTATCTGGTTGACACAAACCCATATCGATTCAACAACAGCAGCGTCTTTACGATATTCATCGTACAAGAACGTGTCGATCACATATTTCCTATCATCTGAGATGTCTGTGCATGCTGCGTAGCGTTCTCTAAGTCGTTGTTTCAGTTGTTTCGCAAGATCAAACTTCATGATGACTTCCACAATAGCATTTTAGCGATCCATGTCGCCTTTCTCGGTTTCTTTTTTGATAAATCGTTGCAGTTGTTCGCCGGTATGTGGCAGTTTACAAGCCATTTTTTTTAATAACATAAGTATATTAGTGGTATTTATTAGGGTTTAAATTTTTTTTTTTTATTTTGAAAAATACAGTCGTTTGGTTACAAACAGTAANTTTTTTTTTTATGTTGAATGTTGGCGTTGCAACGCAAATTGCTCCACCAACTCACGTTAAAACGCAAAGGCAACGATGCAACCCAGGAAATCATGATAACTTGCGTTACCACGTTGAAAGCATGCCACATAAGAATAACGCTGGTTAGGCGTTATGATTCCCCATGCTCTTATGTGTCTATTTGAAGTTTAGTGTCCTTAACGTCATTTATATGAGTTTGAGGTCTCGTATGTAATTTCTCATTATGTTAAGCCTACATATAATCAATTTTACTTAACATAGAAGTAGGAATGAATTAATAAAACTTCTTCTTCTCCGATTCTTTCTATCACTGATTCACTGTTTCGTATTACACATTTACCGATCCTTGTCTAAAGCTATTCTAAATCCCTAGCTTTCCTCGTTGATTGGAGGATTGATTACCCATCAAGCTTAGCTTGGTCTTAATTAAATCTAAACCGTAACATATATATGAGCTCGAGTACACTTGTGCGCCTAGGTTTTGCGGGGTGTTTGTGTTTTATATGCATTTTAAATAAGTTGTGTTTAAAAGGTTTGACACGTTCATTGGATTTTGACTATACAGGTCTCAGGGCAACATTTTACAGATAAGCTCAGTTTATAAATATAGTATTCCAACTAGAATTACCATTTGTTCATCTCTTATTTATTCATTTCGTTCCTTTATTCGTATTTGTTTCCTCCTCATAATATATTTTGCTACGTCTATGTAAATTTTCATTTACAACGTTGTTATTACGAAGGATTTGTAGATTGATAGAATGGATACTATAAAAGTCAATTGTGATATGGTGTAGAATTATTTCAAAATTTAGGAATTAAAATGTTGAATATACGTAACAAACTTTCTTAAATTTACCAATATACGTACTATACTTATTTTATTCTCAACATACGTAATATACTTTTAAATATTTACCAATGTACGTAATATTGTCATACTACCACTTATAAAAGTTACAGTTTTGATCCTTGTCGTTTCGTTGACTTACGCCGTTAGTCCTTTGATATTTTTTCACTTAGAAAAGTTACAGTAATGGTCCCTTGACTTTTGTGTTGACTTTTACCGTTAGTCTCTTGACATTTTTCACCTAATATATGTATATTTTGTCCGTTTTATCGGTTTTTGTCAGTTTTTATACGTTTTCATCCGTTTTTATAAGCTTTCGTCCGTTTTTCTTAAATTTTCATATGTTTTTATCCGTCTTTATACGTTTTTGTCCATTTTATACGTTTTCATTCGTTTTTATCCGTTTTTATCAGTTTTTATGCATTTTGTCCGTTTTATACGTTTTATACGTTTTTATCCGTTTTCATACATTTCCATTCTAAGTGAAAAAATGTCAAGGGACTAACGGTGTAAGTCAACGCAAATGACAAGGATCAAAACTGTAACTTTTATAAGTGATAGTATGACAATATTACATACATTGGTAAGTATATTTAAAAATATATTACATATGTTGAGAATAAAATAAGTATGTTACGTATATTGGTAAATTTGAGAAAGTTTGTTACGTATATTCAACCTTTACCTTTAAAGTTATACCAAAAACATGTAACATGTAAGCATTTTTCTAGTCGTTGCCTATATTTTGTTATTTTTATTTAGGGTCCATTTGCTTTATTGGTGTCGAATCATTGATAGGGATTTGACCTCAAATACATTGTTTGTTTTAAATTTGGTATTGAAATTTGGAAATAAATGTGTCAGAAGAATCATAGATTCATTCCGGGCTATAGGGGTGGTATTTCACTCTCATGTAATCAAAATTTTTGTCTCTTTCTTTTTCTTTTTCTATTTTTTTTTTGTCTTGTCTTCTGTTTAATATTTATTTCTTTTTTCTAATATATTATTTACTCCCTCCGTTCCATTTTTATTGTCCATATTACCATTTTAATTGTCCCTTACCAAAAATAGATAAGGGGTTTGTTCAAGTTTACTATATTATCCTTTGTTGAAATTAATATTACTAAATTTAAAGAAGTGTTAATTAATTGGTTAAGGGCAAACCTGTCATTTGGTAAAGGGTGCTACTAAAACCACCAAGATTTTCTATGGTAAAAAAGTCAATGTGTTGGAATTTGGAATTCGTAATAATCTCTTTTGTCAGCCGCTTTTAGTACTGCTAATAAAATTTTAAACTTTGATAATTGTGCTTCATATTTGCGGGTGCTACTAAAACCACCAAGATTTTCTATGGTAAAAAAGTCAATGTGTTGGAATTTGGAATTCGTAATAATCTCTTTTGTCAGCCGCTTTTAGTACTGCTAATAAAATTTTAAACTTTGATAATTGTGCTTCATATTTGCAATTGATCATTAATTAAGTGGACCCTTGTATACAATTTACATAAAGCCACTACTAAATGTAATTAATTCAATCGACCACAAAAAAACGTTTCTAAAATTCCTAGTTACACAGCCATCTGTATACATGAGCGTAATAAGTAACTTCAAGGTTTTAAAAAAAATTACAAATCACAAATATATACAGCTAAGNTTAGTAAATTTGAGAAAGTTTGTTACGTATATTCAACCTTTACCTTTAAAGTTATACCAAAAACATGTAACATGTAAGCATTTTTCTAGTCGTTGCCTATATTTTGTTATTTTTATTTAGGGTCCATTTGCTTTATTGGTGTCGAATCATTGATAGGGATTTGACCTCAAATACATTGTTTGTTTTAAATTTGGTATTGAAATTTGGAAATAAATGTGTCAGAAGAATCATAGATTCATTCCGGGCTATAGGGGTGGTATTTCACTCTCATGTAATCAAAATTTTTGTCTCTTTCTTTTTCTTTTCTATTTTTTTTGTCTTGTCTTCTGTTTAATATTTATTTCTTTTTTCTAATATATTATTTACTCCCTCCGTTCCATTATTATTGTCCATAGTACCATTTTAATTGTCCCTTACCAAAAATAGATAAGGGGTTTGTTCAAGTTTACTATATTACCCTTTGTTGAAATTAATATTACTAAATTTAAAGAAGTGTTAATTAATTGGTTAAGGGCAAACCTGTCATTTGGTAAAAAAGTAAGAGAGAGAAAACAGTATTAATTATGTGTTTATTAAACTGTGTGTTTTTTATCGGGGAACAATTATTTTGGGACGGAGGGAGTATATATTTTTTCTCTCTTACTTTTTTCTCAAACCTTTCCCAAATCTTTCAAACCATTTCCAAATCCAAATCTAAGTCTAAACCCACCTACAAACCAAACGAGCCCTTATTTATAACTTTAGTGTCATAATTAAATAGTGTGCGTTCAAGTGGACGATTTGCATGTTTTTATAATAGGGGCTCATTTATCATTGCACATGGCATTCGAAATTCATGTGACGACCTTGGCTCTTGGATGAGTTCTTGTCTGTTGTTTGTTTGTGTAGAACTTAGAAGGACAGAATTTGTAGCTTTTAAAGTGGCTTGATCTTATGTAAAAATGGAGCAGAGAGCCGTATACGAAGATGTGCGAGGTGTGTTACCACATAGAGTCTCAAATTTTTAGAGGCCTCAATATATATACTTCATTTTAGGACCTCAAAGGTCACTTAAAAAAAACTAGCAGGGTACCCGCGCGTTGCGGCGGCGGGTACCCTGTAATTGATTTTGTCGGCGAATAATTGTTTTTTCATTTTTTATTTACGGTGACAATATGTTTAAAGTTGGCGAAAATCTTTTTGTAGTAATAATAAACTATTGAAATTCTGAGACCGTTGATAATATCTTATCTAAGGGCACTTTCAACTTTTTTTTCCCCTTAATTTTGAAAGTTCGGACATAAATATTGTTAACTTTTTTAAGTGCTTGGGTTTAGATTATATTATGTGGTACAATGGTCGTATTTTTTAGTGATAATATGATTTAAGAAGAATATTAATTGTATATGTTTCATTGATGTGTTTGTGCTTTAAATAATTGTAAATATTGTTTTTGAACCATGAAAAGTTTTATAATTCACAACTGTAAAGATTTGCCAACACTAAATAACGTTTAGTAAAAGCAAAATAACAGTGATTAATAAGTCTATTAATGAGATGGAATGGTTGTCAAAATTTCACGTAATTTGCGGTGAAATTGGTAACAAACTTTTATCAAGCTTATCTATTAAATGGAAACTTTTAATGACTTTATTTGTGAGCTGTAATAAATAATAATTAATAGATTTACAAATGAGTCAAACATCTTCCTAAAGTCGCTATGAAAATATAAAAGCATGACTACTTTTAAAGTCACATAGGCCATTTAACTTTGGTACACAAATTATTTGGGCCTGGTTTGTTAACTTCTAGTAGGCCTACCATATATGTCTTGTTGATGATGCCTCATGGAACGCGTTTGTCTTCAAATATCATATGACCTAACCCTTACCCTACACCCTTTTACTCTCAAACAATCAGCCGCCCACTTCTTGATTCCTATCACACAACGAATACCCAAATCCACCCGTTGGCATTTATCAAACGAAATAACAAATGCTTCAAGATCTTATAAGGTCTCTGGTAGGTTTATATTTTTGTTGATCGAAAGAAAGAAAGGATATTAATAGCCATGTTGTTGTTCTTTCTTTTATCACTTTCGGAAAAAAAAAACAGTAGCTAAGCTTCTAATAGATCAATGATGGGTTTTGTTTTAACTCGTTAGATCTCAACTAACTAATACCGGCGTTGAACAAAACCTGAGATCTGTCTTTGTATTTCGAGTCGTTGTTGTTGTTTTAAGAGTGATGGTTGATAGTGTATGGNTCCATTTGCTTTATTTGGGGCTGTCGAATCATTGATAGGGATTTGACTCAAATACATTGTTTGTTTTAAATCTTGGTATTGAAATTGGAAATTAATGTGTCAGAAGAATCATAGATTCATTCCGGGCTTTAATAGGTGGTATTTCACTCTCATGTATCAAATTTTTGTTCTCTGTTCTTTTTCTTTTTCTATTTTTTTTTTCTTGTCTCTGTTTTACATATTTATTTCTTTTTTCTAATATATTATTTACTTCCCCCGTTCCATTTTTATTGGTCATATTACATTTACAATTGTCCCTTACCAAAAATAGATAAGGGGGGTTTGTTCAATTTATATATTATCCTTGTTGAAATTAATATTACTAAATTAAAGGAAGTTGTTAATTAATTTTGGTTAAGGGGCAAACCTTTCATTTGGTATAAGGTGCCTACAAAACCACCAAGATTTTCTTGGTAAAAAGTCAATCTGGTGTTGGAATTTGGAATTCGTAATAATCTCTTTTTGTCAGGCCGCTTTTAGCTACTGCTAATAAAAATTATGTTAAACTTTGATAATTTGTGCTTCATATTTGCGGGGATACTACTAAAACCACACAAAAGATTTCTATGTGAAAAAAAGTCAATGTGGTTGGAATGTATGGAATTCGTATAAGTATCTCTTTTTCAGCCGCTTTTAGTACTGCTTAATAAAATTTAAACTGTTTGATAATTGCTGCTTCATATTTGCAATTGATCATTATTAGTGGACCCTTGTATACAATTTACATAAAGCCACTACTAAATGTAATTATTCAATCGACCACAAAAAACGTTTCTAAATTCCTAGTTACACAGCCATCTGTATACATGAGCGTAATAAGTAACTTCAAGGTTTTAAAAAAAATTACAAATCACAAATATATACAGCTAAGAAAAATTCAATTGCATACATACAAAGGGACAAATCCCCACCATCCATCTAGTTTGATCTAAAAGTGAGGATTTAATATGAAAACCTAAGTCCATGTTTTTTTTCTTTTTTTTTTTTTTTCTTTTTTTTTTTTTTTTTTTTTTTTTTAATTCTATTTTTTCACGTTTGTTTTTTTGTGTTTTCTTTTTAATAAATCACGCTTTTTTTTCTTTTTTTTTTCTAATTCATTTTTAATAAATTAACGTTTTTTTCCTACCGATTTCTTACGTTTTCGTCTGTTTTCAAACGTTTCGTCCGGTTTTTTACGCTTTCGTCTATTTCAAAAGTTTTCGCCCGTTTTTTTAAACTAATATTGACATTAAATGCAACAGAAAGGAAATGTGTTTTCGTCAAAATGTGATGTAACACCCCCTAATTTTATTAGTAACAGCGGAAGACTAATGAGGTATTACTTAAGGATCATAGTAATAATCATAGAAAATGGCTCGAAAGAGACGTTTTTAAAGTTAAATTTATCATTCATCATACCAAGTATTCAATATACAAAAGATGTTTCATAGTTTAACATAACATGACAGGCATGTATGTTTAAAAGTGAATGATAAAAAAATTTATTTAACACCCATGCCAGGGTTTAGTGGCCCATCCGTGCCTTGAGTTCCATCCTCTTGTTACCTGAGATAAGCATGCTAAAGTAAAAAAAAGTTGAGTGATTCATAGGTTTAAGTTAGTTAGTAGTTGAATACAAGTTATAGGTGTTAATTGCACCAAATTACAATTAATCGAGTTAAAATTCATTTGTTATTGCCTTAAGCTCATGACACGCAAACATTAACATGGCATATGTGGAGGACACATATGTTAGTCGTCAAAATGTGTTTCGTCAAAATGTGAAGACACATCTGGATGGGAGGACACATATGTTAGTCGTCAAAATGTGTTTCGTAAATATATCGTATTCCAAAAATATCGACTTAACAATATAATTATTAACGTTATTTATATTGTATTTCTAATTATTTATTTTCATAAAAATTGCAGTATTTTTTTTTGATCGAAAATTGCAGTATTTTTTCACTTATATATAAGTATGTATATATGTATATAACAAAAGTAAAATAACTATAAAACTAAATAAGCAAGAAAAGAAAAGAAATTATAAAATAAATAATATGTATATGTATATAACAAAAGTAAAATAACTATAAAACTAAATAAGCAAGAAAAAAGAAAAAGAAAATTATAAAATAAATAATGATCAATTAATAACAACTAAAGATAAAAGTAAAAAACAAGTCAATTATGTCATTTTGGTGTAACAAATTAATTATTAGTGTAATCATTTTGGTGTATTAAATAAGTTAATAATTTAATTGTTAGTGTAACAAGTCAATGATTTAGTGAATCATATTGGTGTATTTAGAGTCTCCATATTTGCAAATTGATCATTAATTAAGTGGACCCTTGTATACAATTTACATAAAGCCACTACTAAATGTAATTAATTCAATCGACCACAAAAACGTTTCTAAAATTCCTAGTTACACAGCATCTGTATACATGGAGCGTAATAAGTAAGCTTCAAGGTTTTAAAAAAATTACAAATCACAAATATATACAGCTAAGAAAAATTCAATTGCATACATACAAAAGGGACAAATCCCCACCATCCATCTAGTTTGATCTCTAAAAGTGAGGATTATATTGAAAACCTAAGTCCATGTTTTTTTTCCTTTTTTTTTTTTTTTTTTTTTTTTTTTTTTTTCACGTTTGTTTTTTTGTGTTTCTTTTTAATAAATTCACGCTTTTTTTTTTTTCTTTTTTTTTTCTAATTCATTTTTTTTAATAATTAACGTTTTTTTTCCTACCGATTTCTTACGTTTTCGTCTGTTTTCAAACGTTTTCGTCCGTTTTTTTACGCTTTCGTCTACTTTCAAAAGTTTTCGCCCGTTTTTTTAAACTAATATTGACATTAAAATGCAACAGAAAGGAAATGTGTTTCGTCAAAATGTGATGTAACACCCCCTAAATTTTATTAGTAACAGCGGAAGACTAATGAGGTATTACTTAGAGGATCATAGTAATAATCATAGAAAATGGCTCGAAAGAGACGTTTTTAAAGTTAAATTTATCATTCATCATACCAAGTATTCAAATACAAAAGATGTTTCATAGTTTAACATAACATGACAGGCATGTATGTTTAAAAGTGAATGATAAAAAAATTTATTTAACACCCATGCCAGGGTTTAGTGCCCACTCCGTGCCTTGAGTTCCATCCTCTAGTTACCTGAGATAAGCATGCTAAAAGTAACAAAAGTTGAGTGATATTCATAGGTTTAAGTTTAGTAGTTGAATACAAGTTATAGGTGTTAATTGCACCAAATTACAATTAATCGAGTTAAAATTCATTTGTTATTGCCTTAAGCTCATGACACGCAAACATTAACATGGCATATGTGAGGACACATATGTTAGTCGTCAAAATGTGTTTCGTCAAAATGTGAAGACACATCTGGATGGGAGGACACATATGTTAGTCGTCAAAATGTGTTTCGTAAATATATCGTATTCCAAAAAATAT
Organism: Artemisia annua; assembly: GCA_014162995.1. Taxonomy (NCBI): domain Eukaryota; kingdom Viridiplantae; phylum Streptophyta; class Magnoliopsida; order Asterales; family Asteraceae; genus Artemisia; species Artemisia annua. Next base: position 255,410 of record LBNU01016768.1, on the reverse strand, counting down.
CGACTTAACAATATAATTATCTAACGTTATTTATATTGTATTTCTAATTATTTATTTTCAATAAAAATTGCAGTATTTTTTTTTTGATCGAAAATTGCAGTATTTTTTCACTTATATATAAGTATGTATATATGTATATAACAAAAGTAAAATAACTATAAAACTAAATAAGCAAGAAAAAAGAAAAAGAAAATTATAAAAATAAATAATATGTATATGTATATAGCAAAAGTAAAATAACTATAAAACTAAATAAGCAAGAAAAAAGAAAAAGAAAATTATAAAAATAAATAATGATCAATTAATAACAACTAAAAGATAAAAGTAAAAAACAAGTCAATTATGTCATTTTGGTGTAACAAATTAATTATTAGTGTAATCATTTTGGTGTATTAAATAAGTTAATAATTTAATTTTAGTGTAACAAGTCAATGATTAGTGAATCATATTGGTGTATTTAGAGTCTCCCTTAAAAAAGTAAGAGAGAGAAAGCAGTATTAATTATGTGTTTATTAAACTGTGTGTTTTTTATCGGGGAACAATTATTTTGGGACGGAGGGAGTATATATTTTTATCTCCTACTTTTTTCTCAAACCTTTCCCAAATCTTTCAAACCATTTCGAGATCCAAATCTAAGTCTAAACCCACCTACAAACCAAACGGGCCCTTATTTATAACTTTAGTGTCATAATTAAATAGTGTGCGTTCAAGTGGACGATTTGCATGTTTTTATAATAGGGGCTCATTTATCATTGCACATGGCCTTCGAAATTCATGTGACGACCTTGGCTCTTGGATGAGTTCTTGTCTGTTGTTTGTTTGTGTAGAACTTAGAAGGACAGAATTTGTAGCTTTTAAAGTGGCTTGATCTTATGTAAAAATGGAGCAGAGAGCCGTATACGAAGATGTGTGAGGTGTGTTACCACATAGAGTCTCAAATTTTTAGAGGCCTCAATATATATACTTCATTTTAGGACCTCAAAGGTCACTTAAAAAAAAATTGTTAACGTTGTTTCATTTTATGTCATATATATTTGTTAAAATTTAAGATATATCATCAAAATACTATGTTTTTTGTTTCAATGGTTGGTATAATATATTTTTTGACCATCGTATATAGATATCGTATAAACTTTCGCACAGAGCCTTCATTCGGCTTAGCTACGCCATTGTGGCATTTGCATATATATCCCTCCAAAGATGCAAAATTATACGACATCATTTTTTTTCCTTTTTTTATTTTATTTTTATTTTATTTTTTTAAAAAGTTTGGAACGACAACTAACTACAATATATATACAACAATTTAATTTCATCTAGTTGGAGAGATTTCTTACACATGTGATATGCTTGAGACACAAATCACTTGATATTATATGATGTAAACTAATGTGTTATCCTCTTTTGTCATTTTACTATTATAAACTTTAGCTTCAACAATTTTGCCAAACATATCTTTAAGTTAAAGCTTCAGCTCTAGCTCTAATAAGATATAACTTCAGCTACAAGCACCAACTACATCTAATTTCATACATACTAGGGATGAGCACGGTACCGGTACCGTACCGATCCCGTACCGAATTAGTGGTACCGATTTTTTCCCGAGCATAAATTGTGGTACCGGTACCGTACCGAACGGGATTCGGATAACGGTACCGGTATCGGTACCGGTACCGGTACCGGGAAATCGGGATTTTCCCGTTTTTTTTTCGGGAATATCCCGATTTGGTACCGGTCCCGTACCGAATTAGTGGTACCGATTTTTTTTCCTCCTTATTTCGTAGTACCGGTACCGTACCGTATATCAGGAATCGGTACCGTTTCGGTACGGTACCGGTACGGTTCCGGTTCGGTTCCGGGATTCGGTTCTAAATGCTCATCCCTAATACATACCCTATGACTCATCGAATGTGTATTGAGTTATTTATTTTATTTTATTTTTTTCGCTCGTAGGTACTTTCATTATTTAAACGATATTCATTTTGCTATCATAGTTTACTAGTTATACGTCATATGCACGTACGGTGTTTACACATGAATCAAATTTATTTTAATTTTTTTTCAATACGGGCATATAACAATTTAGCAGTATTCAATAATTTGTAACTGTGATATTACACTTACAGAGTTCAGACCACAAGTACAACTAATAAGTATATTTTTAACTAAATTTGTTTGGTGTGTACATATAAATCGTGTTCTCGTTTTAATACTTATAACCTTGTGCATCTACAAATTTTTAGTATTACAATTAAATTGTTTATCGTTATCCGTATTCTAGTTTTTAACTCGTGTACGCACGGGTTATTAAACGTGGGTTAGGTTTGAACAATGAATATAACTAATAATCTTTTTGATTGAGTAGTTTAATTTGATTAACATTATACAAATTTATTAGATATAAATGTCCATATATGTTGGAACGTTGTAGCTCGAGGTTGTTTAGACCTCATATCATCTAGGAACAATAACATTGAATAACATGCAGCGGAATAAATAAGAACATCAATGTTATGAACAAGGTTTTTCACCATCATCACCTCCAATTATTATTTGATCAGAATAATAACGTGTTACCTAACTTTAACAGGGATCTAAGACACCTCAGATCTTGAAGGTATCGAACAACTCTAGTCTAGGCGTTTACAAGACATACGCCCTAGACACACACACACACCTTTATTGTAATATTACATTGTGGAAGACTTTTTTAAAAACCTGTACCTATGACTCTTTATATAATAGAGTCATTAGGTTTACAAAGAGATAAGAATAAAACTAAATACAGAATATGTAAAAATCATTTCTACATAATAGAATATTTCCTGTATCTTGATATCTTTGAAGCTTTCTCTCTTTGTCAATATTAGTCCTTCATGTTTTCATTCTTCTTGTTTTGTCTCATCAAATCTATAAAACCCAACAATATATGTTATATTTAATTCGTGCAAATGCTCAGTAGGTGTACATTGTGGGTGTTTTAAGTAATACGCTCAAATTAATAAAAATACCAATAATAGTATTTATAATAATAATAGTAATAATAATCGTATTAGTAGTTGTTTATAACAAAAAAAGTTTAAAGTATATAGTGTTTTTGTTAAATATATAAATATCTTTTGAAATTATAGATTTTGAAGATTTTACACTCATGTCAATAAAATTAGATTTAAGATTTGTCTCTATTAAAAAGTTTAAAGTTTGATTGTAAAGTCTATTAAATAATCAATACATAACGTTTATTCACACTTAAGTTCGAAAAAGGGTAAATTGTAAATTTAGTCACTAAAGTTGTCCAAATGCGCAAAAAAGACACCGAGAGAAAAAGTTATGCAAAAACGCCATTAACGTTCTATTTTTTTGCAAAAAAAGCCACCAAGAGCAACTTTTTGCTAACGCCCGTTAGTTATCCCGTTAGTCAAGGGTATTATCGCCATTTCACTCGTTTCCCGCCTTTGACTAGCCAAACTTTATTTCAAGGACCAAATTTGCAACCAAAACACATGTGGCAACCGAAGAGATTGCCTCGGGATTTTTTTTAGCGACTAAATTTGCAACGCCTTAACCTTTCCCTCCCAAAGAAACACGGCAACCGAAACGATTGCATAGGAACTATTCATTTCCGTCTCTATTCCGCTTATTTAAACGCACCAAACTACACACACATTCTCCCAAAACACACATAATCCCAAACAAAAAAACCACCGATGATGGCAAACAATGGTAAAGGGAAGGCTATCTACATTGGTTCCGAGGAAGAGGAATGGGAAAAAGTTTTAAGCAACTATTATCTAACTAAATTAGTTCTTGATGGATATGGCGCTGAACCAATTAATGAGTATGGTTCTTATAGTAAGATACCTAAGGAGTTGAGAACAAAGATTCTGACTTATCTGAGGAAACAAGATTAATACTATGAAGTGCTTTTGATTAGTGGATTTGGGCCTTTTTCAATTCCTAGATTTAAATCTAAGGATGGAAAGTTGAGTAATGGTTGAGGCTCCGGATCATCAACACTAGGAAACTCCCTAGAACTTAGAGAAAGGTTATCACTACAAGTATTCAAACCTATATCCTCTAGTTGTGCTTGGTCCAGAGGTTCTACCTCTGTCGGGGTTCCTATAGTTTCTTTTACTTTTTTCGGCTAAGTCACGGGCGGTGTGTATGCCTCGAATGTTGGTGGGACTCGTGGGGTACTTAATGGACTTGAATTTTTCGCCTTATTCAAATCTAGATCACCTATGTGCTTATTATGTGTTTTGTTGAAGTCTACCCCCAACATGCACCTAGGTATCTCAAATCCTTTTCTATTCATCTTAAATTCTTGGTCTGATTCATAAGAATCATTCTCATTAACTTGATCACTGTGTTCCATTTGCCTAAAGGATTCCTGATACTCATCACATGTCTTGGTGAAATCTAATCCAAGCATGCACATAGGTGGTTCAACATTAACCATCTTACAATCTCGGTCGGATTCATAAGAAATTATCCTAGGTGAAGGCTCATATGGTGCATAGGTTTCTCTAAATGAGGTATTTTGAGGGTTTGTTGGAGCTCATAAGGTGATTTTCTCAAAAGATTTATTAACTTGGTCTCTTTTCTCAAGGTACTCACTAAAATCAACGTAAGATCCTATTCTCGTTATTTCATTGCACCATCTCTATGTATCCAAATTAGTAGAATTATATTTCTTCATATAGAAACCTAGTCGCGGATATAGTGGATTCGCGTTCTCCATAATGGTGAACAAAAGTATCAATGGAAAAGTTTTACGAACAGAGGCACAAAGAAAATATAGACTACGAGAAAGCTAATAAAATGAAAGGAAAATCTCACTTGATAGGAATCTAGTGAGTAGACCTAAGCGAGATAGAAATTGAACCTAAACAATAACTATTCTCCAGCAGCGGCGCCAAAAACTTGATGCGAGATTTGCAAGACCTCACAAAATATTTTACTTCTCAAGGGATCTTGAGAAGCTTGCAATCTTCCAGGTAGTGTAATTGACCGTTGTAGTGTAGTATATAGGTAAGTCCGGGGGATTAATCGTTCTCTAGGGAATAGTGTCGTTAGGTTGAAGTGTATGTCGAATTAAGTCTAGAAGTGAGGAATGATTATTTTTGTATTTTTAAGAGTGGGCGGAATTAGTTGCTAGTCAACTAGCCCAAAAGCTAATTTTATAAACAAAAATTAAAATAACAAAAAAAGTAAATGTGGTGAACTACTTATAAAAAGCCAAACGTGTTTACTTAGATTTAATTACTCCCTGGTTATCTTTTATTGAATTGTTGAATGTCACAGTGCAGTTGTTTTAGTTGAAGCGTTGTATTTCTTAATACCAGTTGTGAGGCCGTGCTAAATTCCCCAGCTCTATGAATATCAATTTCTCCTACAACCTTAAGTTAATTAAGCCATCATAGGATCATTAATATTGATGAACTCAAATAAGTACATATTATTATCATCATTTATCCTATTTATTTGACTTGTTTTACTATATTATTTATGAGAATCGGTACTTTAATGTTTACTTTAGTAATTCTCAGGTAAAAACAAGCAATAGGTGAAACTTGGCTATTTTGGACTAATTATGGAGCAAAACAAGTGAGATGTCAAAAGTCTACTGAAATCCATAAAATGCGCCGTATCTATCTCAACAGATACGCCGCAATATCATACTTAGATGAATTTGAAGACCATTGCCTGACTTTGAAGAATGCGCCGCATGTAATTCTATCATGCGCCGCATATGAAACTTTGGTCAACGAAGAAGATCAAGCTCGTTCTACTCCAGATACGCAGCATTACATTTCTGACATACGGCGTATCACTATCAAGACTTCATCAAATACAATCCAAGATACTGAAGGACATGCACCGGATACAAGAATCAAGATACGCCGCATCTGAAGACGGTGTAAGAATATTCCAGAATATATTAATCTTGGACCCCACGCGAAGTTAAGTCAATGCTATCACACCCTGAATTTACCTGTTATGGCAGCGGAATTGAATACCTGGGTGTAACAATCATGGCATCTCATACAAGGTTATATTGAACGACCTAAAGTGTCGTTTTGAAAATACATCGTTTGATCATTAAAACATTCAGAGTTTACAAAATAAGGTCCCAAAAGATATTGCAAGTTTAAGAAAACAAGTTCAACAAGATCAAACGTTTCATAAGTGCATGAAATAAAAGTGAGACGCGTCGACTCCGCGACTCCAAGTAGGTCCAAATGCATGCCATCATGAGATGTCTTAATTACCTGAAAATACATTGCTAAAAACGGTCAACAATAATGTTGGTGAGAAATCATAGGTTTATGAAAATGAATGTTATACGGTAACCTCAAGTATAATGTGTAAGACATAAGTCTCATGAAAAATAGTACAATAGACCTTAAGCTCATGACCCCGAAGCTAGACTGTACTAATGCCCCAAAAAGGAGTGCTTTGCCAAACACTCTGAATGTATGAAGTGAAATGCATCCGTTTGACTGTTGGAGATACCAACGCGGATGGAGGCGTCACCCTCAATAGATCTATCCACTCACCTTCGCTCGCTCACAATTAACGGTTCATGATGTACTAAATAGGGGACTTTAACATGGCAAATGCGGTAACTTAAGCATTGTACTTGATTCGTTGTGTTTTGGTGTGTAAAACAACAAGTATTCAAAAATATCAACAAGTGAGGTCAATGTTATCGTGAGTGACAACAAGACGTGGAGAAATACAAGTAAACCTTTTAGGAAAAAGATTACCTCGTAAACTCGTGCAATGTGATATTTGTGAGACCGGGAAGTGATTTCCCGGGTCGTACCCCAACGAGGTGTGAATGGAAAGTTTCGTGAAAGATCGAGATTAAAATCTTGTATGTGAAAGGTTGTGAGAGTTATTTGGTATTACTATACGTTAAAGTAACGGAAATTACTAATCAACAAACGAAAAATGAAATAAACGCAACCTAAATGGGAATAAAAGCAAGGGAAAACTAGGGAAATCCTAAAAATACTACGGGAATCATGATTAGGCATCGGGAATCCTAAAATACAAGCTAAATTTAAAACCGTAAAAATTAACTTAAAATAAAACGCGAGTGCGCAAATTAAAACGCGAAATTAAAGCTACGTTGATCCTACGGGCCTAAAAATAAGTTTCTAATGAACCTAATGATAAAAGAAAATTTTGGAAAAAAAGAAAATTGATTTTTCGATAAAAACTCTAATTGTTATAATTTAAAAAACTAATTAATTCTAATTAATGTTAACTAAATACTAAAATTAATCTAAAAAAAATCTGAAACTTTTGTAATAAATTCTACATACCAAAACTAATTTAAGAAAAATATAAAAAGTTGGGGTTACTGTTTCAAATTAAGCAGTAATAAGCAAACTGGAAGCTGAAAATTATAAATAAGCTAAACAGGTTAACTCATCTTTAAATAATAAATTAAGCAAACATAAACAACAAACACATAGTGGCTCAGTTGGTTGAAGGGGTGTTGTTTGGTGTCTGTTATGAAAGGGAGGTCACAGGTTCGATCCTGTGCACCTCCTTTTTGAAAACATTTTTTTTTCAAACATTTTTTACACAAACTTATTAAAAACATGAAAAATACCAACTTTGTAAACTGGAACCTTTTATGAAAATCAATAAATAACAGATTGCAAGGGAAATAATGAGCAGTGGGTATAAAAGCTTAAACTAAGTAACTTTTGGAAACTAAAAGCTAATCTAAAAGCTAAAATAAGCTGAGCTAATGGGGAATAAAGCTAAGGGGACCTAAGGGGATCCTAAGTAAGCTAAAGGGACAGAATAAGCAGTTATATTAAGACTAAAAAGCACAAAATAAGCTAAAGTTATCTAAAGGCTGCAGAAAAAGTAACTAAAGAGGCTACTTCGAGCTAATGCACAGGGCTGAGAAACATTATTAAAAATAAACTAAAAATACCAATAACTAAACAAGCCACTGGATAAGTTGTATACCAAATTTTAGAGCAAATGGACTTATAACGAAGAAATGAAAAATCAAAAACTTCTGGGCTGTGTGGTGTTTTTTTGACAGCAATTTAGTGGGTAATAATGGGTCAAATATGGGTAAAAAGTAAAAAAAACCCTAAAGAAACTAACCCAGATGTTGCAACATGTAATTCTAAACTATATTGAGTAAACAAAAACTCCAAAAACTCCTAACTCCTATGAGATCAAATATAGGCAGTCTAAACTATCTTGAAAGCATGAAAGTTGGAAGATCAATGAAATGGTTTTGAAACTTAATGAAAATGCTGAGATCCACTTTAAATTTACTACATAAACTGAATTAAAGCTAAAACAAGTTGATTATTGAACCTAAAGTGACCAAATCTTCAAAAGACCCCTAGTGCCAAACACCCCTTAAAGGGCAGTTTTGGGTATTTTTCTTACCTGGAAAAGATTTTAAGCTAAGACTTGAAATGAAAGTGATAGTTTAAGTTAACTAGAACCTGAATAAGCATAAATGAATCATAAACAAGCACTCTAATAAGACAATAAGCAAAAAGTTATAAGCTTTTAAAAGAGAAACTCAAACTTGTATTAATCTAAAAAAACTGAGTACAAGGAAATTAAAATAAGCTTTTATAAAAACTGAAACTAAGGAAATTAAAGACTTAAACTAAACTAAAAACCTACTGCCTTCTCAGTTCCTTGTCTTTTCGTCCACTTCTGTAACTTGTTCATACTAAGTGAGTTTTTCATAGCGGTCTAATTTTTATTGTTTTTTATCCACGGGTGGAGAATACATTGACTTTTACGGTAAAGTATTAAATTAAGTATGAGTATGTGTCATCTTTTCACTATCTTTCTTCTTTTGACAAACGGATCATAAATACTTCAAATGGTCAAATACATCCAAATCCTTGGAGTGGTGTTTTGGTGTCAGGACAAAGGATTGACAGACGAAAAACGAGCAATAATAGCGAATTGTCCAAATCAGTCCTGAACTTTCAGGAAATTGTCAGATAGAGTCCTGGAAGCTATTTAGAAAAAAGTCAAAAAAGTCTCCATGAATCCGCAAATGACTTTTTGGTCCTTGGATTGAAGTTTTAAAGTTTGGCAATTTGGGTCCCTCAAGTTGCAAAATTGGCAAAATGACCCCGGGATTATAATTTGGGAAATGATACAAGTACATGCCTCGGGATAAGAGTTGACAAATTGGTCCTGAGTGAAGTTTGAGAATGGCAGATTTGGCCTTCACAAATTCAGCTTGTCAGTTTAACTTGGGTTGTGTAGAAGCTCTACAATACCAAATATGGCCTTTATAACTCTTAAAACCAACACTAATCCTAAAAAACCCCTAACATACTTGGGCCATTCCCTTGACGCAGCCCACTAATAAATAACAACAAAAACCATCGTTTTTAAACCGAGGGGTCAAACTCAGTCAACTATACCTTTCTTCAACTCCTCCTTTACACTGTATAAAACCGTCCTCTCCACATCACCCCTGCTACACGGCATCCGACACCTCAATAAAGCCCACTGAGCCGCTCCAGACCAAGAGCCTCCGTCCTCCACAGAGA
>LBNU01016768.1:209064-245830 GCA_014162995.1 Artemisia annua | reverse complement strand
TATTCTAGCTTTTTCTAGTGATCATAGTTCTTTTCCATGTCATTAATGTCATAGGACGTCTTTATCTATTCATGCTCTTGGCTGAGACTGTTTTCGGAACTATCTATATGTATCTTCATTGTATATCTTCTTGTGTTGAGGTTTAGGCAGACACAGATGCGATTTTTCCTTAGGCCGAGGGAGTGTGGGAGTGACTTGGTTTTTGGTCTACATGATTTATCTCAACAACTTGGGGAACAAACCGAAGATTTTGAAGATTTGGGTCGTTGAATTTAAATGCAGTTGGTGTTTGATATGGTGCCTTATTTACACATTATGCTTTTCGTCCATTGTTACGAGTCAAAACAACCAAAACAGCTTGAAAACGGATCAGTGTAACTAATGTGTCACAGAGGAACTGCGCGGGCGTATCCGCTCTTGGAATGTGTTTTTGTGCATTTCAGCGTACAAAAGATTGAAAACGAGGCAAATATGAGGCAAAACGAGCATAAGTGGAACAATACCGAGCCGAGCTCGACACCATTTAGAGCATTTATTGAAAAAAAAAAAAAAAAAAAAAAAAAAAAAAATAACGGGTCGAAATCAGACCCCGGGATATGGCAATGGAGTAGCCTTGAGAGAGAGAGGAGAGAAATAAAATTTAAAAAAAAAAAAAAAAAAAAAAAAAAAAAAAAAAAAAAACTATGATTTACCATTTTTACCGTTATAAACTAATACCCTAAATTACCTAACATAATAATCTAATAAACCTTCATAACCTGAATCCTAAACTAGAAACCCAAGTCAACCTGGTCAAACCTTATCTGCCTTCCTCCCATCCCTTTTTACGCCACCAGAATCTGCCCCTCCTCCAGTTGCTTTTCTCCTGGCAAACACGCCATCCCACCTCCTCAAAAAGGCCATCCAGGCGTGCTCCAGGACAAAAGAAGCTCGTCTCCACAAGCTATTAATACCAACTGGCTTCACATGTTTGCCAGCTGCCAAGCTAGGCAATCCGTAGTACCAAGTTTTGGGCCGCAAAATCAAGACCAAGGTGTCTGAAGATTATCCACAAGTAAATTCAATGGTGGGGATTTAATTCCAAGACGCAAGATGCATCTCCAACCTGTTTTCCCACTGAGAAAGTAGCACAAAACAAGAAGCCCTAGTTTTTTACTTTTTAGTATAAATTGAACATGGTGTAGCCTTGCAACTCCTAGCCGCAACCTAAAATGAATGTATGTAATCTAACTTAGATTATGAAATGAATTCATGTATGCACTTGCACTTATAATCTATACCACTCGTATTAATTTAAAACATGTATAATTGTCGAAAATTTAATTTATATTATCGTATTAAGTTATAATGAATATTACATGTTCATATGGTGTAACGATGTTTTATGATAGCCGTTTCGCGATAAAATGTGAAAATACAAGTTTTCGTCGTAAAATATTATACTTAGTAATTTCTGAAATACGGCTAAAGTGGCCTCGGAAAACTACTTGTAAAATGATGTATACTGAGAATTAGAGGTCATACTAAGTAGCGTTAGAAAGCTTGGTGCATTATCTAAATATGTTCACTAGTGAAATTTTACCCATTGTGTCTAGATATTAAGATAAATGGTCGAAAAGTTGGGTATTTTGGCCAAAACTGCCATTTCTGGGCAGTTTTTGGAAATGTTTAAGAGGTCATAGTTTGCAGGTCATAAGTCCAAATGACATGAGACCAACTGATTTGGAAAGTACTCCAGGAGTACTAACTTTTGTTCCTTGGTGTTCCCAACTCCAGAACTGAGTCATTTGACGGGAAAATGGCCTCTAACATGGGTGTGTGCAAGTTTTCTGGGCAAACAGAGAATATTTTCTAGGTGAAAGTGCTGGTAGAAATTTTTAGTGAACATTTATCTTTGAAAATTCATAACTAATTCGTTATAAGTCCGTTTCTCGAGTTCTTTATATCCCCGAAATGGTGAGAAAGTTTACTAACATATTCTCAATAGTTTGGTATATTTTAACAAAGTCTAAGGCTCGTTTTTGGTCCATATATTTCGTACATCAGCACCCTATTTTTCAGAAAAGTATATATATTTAGTGTAACTTGTTTTTGGCATAACTTTTTCATCGCAAGTTCGTTTTTATCCGTTCTTTCGACCATGGATTCATCTAAAAGTGTATTTTCTAGTTCTTGGGTCAAAAAGGGATCCAAACCTACTGAGTTTTCCCCATTTTTAAAAGAAGACCAGTAGCATAAAATATAGTGTTGAAAATGGTTTTTCCTAGTTTATTTCTAGTCCAAGTCCATCACCAACATCTTCAACAATCCCATAATCTACCATACACCCTCTTAGGGTGTCATGGGTTCCTAAATGTCATTTTTCATCCATTTCTCCATAGGTTCACAAGTCATCCATTTTAAAAATAAAATGATACAAAGCATAAGTTTAGTGGTATAGATTTTACATGCATGTACATATACTATTAAAATACATGAACCTTGCAAGAAATTTGGTAAAATTTGTGAAAAAAAAATGATAGACTTACTTGGATGGTTAGAAATTTTAAAGATAAAAATCCTACTAATCCATAGGTTTATATTTCAAAACCTTGTAATAGATTTGTCTAGTTCTTGTAAATGAGATTGTCTTTGAAAAATTTGGTCTTCCCCTTGGTGTTGGATTTGGAACGAGCCACAAGAACAAGAGAACAAGAGATAGAACTTTTTCTTTGATCTAAAAATTTCACCTTGCACTATGTGTAAATAATTAGGTGTAATGGGGTTATATTGGTGAGATTAGGGACCAACATGTGTCCTCTTGGACACATAGAAACCGGCCACCTCAAAGAGGTGGTGGGTTTGTCATCTTTTTGTGCAATATAATTTTTACGGGGTACCGTTTAGTGTATAGTTTTGATATTTTAGCGTTATCGGGTACCGGGTTAATTAAAAATAAATTCTAACGGAACAAGACGGGATATAACAAAGTTGTAAAAATTATAAAAATATAATTTTTGTAAACATTGGGTATTTTGATAGTTATTACTTTGTTGGTACAATTTTTGTTATATATATGTACAAGTAATGGTTTAATATTTGGTAACTTACCAAAATATATAATATATAGTTTAATAAACCTTAGTAGAAATATAACTAATATATAAAATATATTAGTGCCCTAGTGGAATTTGTTTGGTGTATTGGTTAAAAACTATAATCATATGTTATTATTTATTTAGAAATAAATAAATAAATGTAACTTGAAATTATATATTCTACGAGTGGCATAGAATGCAAATGATGTCGTGATGAAATGTAGACTAACCCTAGTCTATGAAATGTATGATGAATGATAATGTGACTTAACCTACCCGGTTTCGTCAAATGAATATCCGTAAACCTAGTTTACGTGAAACGATGAATTGAAATATGTGAATAGGAAAATGTCGAGACTTGGGAATATGACATGAAATTGAGAATTGTGACAAATGCGCCGCATCTACTTACTCAATGCACCGCATCGAGCCCTCAGACAGAAACTATAAATACCCCAAGACCTAGACGAATTTTGTGTGCAATATAACCCTAAGGAGCCGAATTCAGTCGAAGAAGCAACACAAGACACACCCCAAACGAAGATATTAGAGCTGTGAGAAGGTCCTGCATGTATTTAATTCATTAAGTAGTTTTGTTTTATTGTAATAGTACGCTTTAATTCATCAAGATTGATGGGCTTGTGGCTACCATACTGCTCTCCTTAAAATTGCCTTCCCATCAATTAAAGTCTATATGATGATGTTTTTGGTGACTTATATTAGTGCTTTGATAACCTCTGTGTCTAGCTGTGTCTTGCTTGGGCGGCCATACCCCTTCCTCGCCTATTTAGCTGACGTCTTTGGATAAATAGGATAGACATAAGTAATCATTAAGGGTTTACTTGCCGATATAATGAGATCCAACGAGACAGATAAGATTACGATACGCTTCATATAGAACTAGCAATAAAACAAATGACAAGCTACTTAATTATCAGGACAGGCCTTCTTCTGCTTCTAATTATCTATCTGTGTATGTGTATGCTATTCGCTGATTCATGCTCATTAGTTTAATTTACTGTTTAGTATAACCAATCTGTGACAGTCTCTCAGGCTGAACCCCCTTTCGTTAGATTAAGCTGTAAAACTAACTTAGGACATTAAAATACTGATTAGGTTAATTAGATAATACGTTCCACTCTTAGTGATCGACATTCTACTTACCATTATATTCATATTGACCGGGTATACTGCTCGTTAAGTGTGTGTGTTATTGATAAGTCGGCTAAATATAAATTTAAAACTTGAGTAGGCATTAATACTGCTAAACCGCAACGACACATCACGCGCATCAAGTTTTTTGTGCCGCTGCCGGGGAGTGAATTGTTATTATCTGTGAATTTGATTAGTATTTTAATTAGGTTTCTCTTTTTATTAGGTTTTTAGATACTAACCACTAACTTTGTTGTATATTAGTTAGATTGCATTCATTGTATAATTTGCATATTTACTGTTTTTTGTGTGTTTTTATTTTCTGTAATTTTTGTTTATTTTTTTATTTTTATTTTTGCTTGTATTCTGCATACTGCTGTCGTTGTATTGTGCTGATACAAACGATACGACGCATCTGTTTCTCAGATGCGGCGTATTGGGTTTTAATTTTTTATAAATACAACGCGTTTAATAATTCGAGTACGGCGCATCTTTCACCAAGATACGGCGTATTCTGTTTTTAATAAGAAAATTTTTCGAAACTCTAACGCCATCCGACGCATCTGTTTTTGTAGATACGGTGTATTTTATATTTAAATTAAAAACAGTTTTCGAATTAATTAAACAGAAGCGACGCATCGATTTTTATCGATACAACGCATTAATAAATCAAAAATCTTGTATTTTGAAACGTAACGAAAATACGGCGCATTAGCTTCTGCTTATGCGGCGCATTTAATTTTTATAAATATAATTGATTTTTGATATTTACTTTGATCGTTTCACTACTCTCGTGCAAAAGTTAGTTTATTTTCAGAATAAAGGATGACTTACGCATCACTATGGAAGATCACGTTCTGAACCTAACTAGAGATGCTATCTGGAGTGATCAAATCTACGATAACTGGAAACTTGCAGTAAACGGTAAGGGTAGGAGAAAACTCAGTGCAGGTAACATTGAGTGTCTTCAATTCTTTGAAATTAAATCTCCAGCTACCTTTTCTAATAATTCACTTAGCTATAAGAAGAATTCTTTACAAAACTTCTCTCAAACATTTGATGATAAAAGTGAATTATCTTTACCTAAAAATGGTTATTGCATGTTCATGTCTGAAAAGAAAGTTTTTATGAAACGGTTTGCTAAAAAGGAGAAATTTGATATAATAAACATTGATACAAACCTCTTTTTTTATGAAGTACCTAAATGTAAAACTACCAAAATCCACAATGAAAGTTGTGATTTCAGTAAAAATTCCTCAGACATTGACCTATATAGTACATCATCCCTAAATCATGATCTCGATCTCAATAAGCTTAAAACGTTATTTGTTTCTAACCTTGAAACAAATTATTATTTACCAAACATCGAGATTATGATCATTCATAAAACGGTTATGCCAATTGCTCTTATTTTGAATTTATATATATCATATGGTATACCGTTTGACCCTAAATTGGTGTATAAGGAAAAGTGGTGCGGAGGCCAAAGTACGTTACCTATTTAAATTTTGTTCATTGGTGCAACAAGACGGCGCATCTAAGTACTCTAAGCGCCGTATCTATGACCAATTATGATACATTGACCAGTCAACGAATTTAGATAAATACGGCGCATCACAATTATGTGATGCGGCGCATCGTTTTTACCCTATAAATAAGAACGAGATACGCCGGATTTCGTTTTTACCCCTGATTTACACACAGTTAAAACATACACTCGTAATCTCAATCAAACCCGTTAATTCGATTCTTAGACCGATTCCTAAAGATTTATAAGGTATTAATCCATTTAATTTTGTTTAATTTTACGATATTGTAATTTTATTAAAATTTAGGGTTTATGTTAATTTAATTGTTTCAGATAGAAATTGGTTTAGGTATATTGATTAAGATAGTCTAGTGATTGTTTCCCCTAAACAAATTTTGAATGAATAGATTGTTTAAGCCCCAATCGATTTGATTTGAAAACTAGGGTTCGGGGTGTTTGTTTTGAAAAATGGAAGGAAAATGATATGGGGAAAGTTTGGGTAAAAAGGATTTTGGTATAATAAGGCCTGTGAGGTTGAGTGTTTACGTCACGAGGTCGGATTCTTGGAAAACGTGCCTAACCCTGTTTCTTTCATACTGATATAACATACGATGCGACGCATTAGATTCCCTCATGCGACGTATCCCTGGAAGCGCCGTATCCCGTTATTTAATACAGCGCATATATCTCCATTGCTACATGCTCCGTATCTTCTTTAGAAGATATGAACCACTTTTTTATACGGCGCATCTGTCAATGATATACGCCGTATCCCCTCATTTGCAGACTGCTAAAATTTTTACTTCTTAATATTCTACAGATGGCACTTCCAGACATTGAGTTGAGACATGAGTGGCTCAGATTTGAGTAGATGGGATTGACGGAGGCCACTAAGGCAGACTATTTGAGGAGACTTAGGGATATATATATTAGGCAGGTTTTCAGGGTCCCAGTTTTTGATTTTGGCAGTTTAGCGTTGATTGGGGGTGGAGATGCTATTGGTACAGCTAGGGATAGGATGGAGATGATTCATAGGGATGCTGATGGTCAGATTATTTTTAGATCCCAAACTTGGAGTAGGTTGTTTAGGATTAGAGGGCCGTTGATTAGAGACTTGATGCGTGATTTTTCAGTACGGTACACTACAGGGAGACAGACTTACGGATCGACACTGCTGACACCTTGGTGTTTAGGTTAGGAGGTGTGCACCATCAGATGTCGATGCAGCAGTTTATCCTGGCCATGGGTTTGCATACTGAGGAGGAGAGTCAGTCTGATGGGTTCAATTCTTATTGGGCAGAGAGTATGAGGGAGGTTCCTGATAGGGGGGACCTTGGTGATTACTGGGTCGGTATTTCTTCTGGTGGTGATTCTACTGTTACCTTGCCATCATACACTTTGATCAGAGAGCCTATGAGGAGGCTTTGCCACCGTTTGATCGCATTGACCATTGCTGGGAGGGGTCAGTCACCTGAGAAGGTGACCACTCTGGATCTCTTTCTCTTGATGAGCATGGATGAGGGACAGGTGGTGAACGTCCCTCACTTTCTTGCACATTATCTTCATAGAGTTGCTCCAGGTAGAGATAGGAGGAGTCAGATGACTGGGGGTCACTTTGTGTCTAGNTGACCATTGCTGGGAGGGGTCAGTCACCTGAGAAGGTGACCACTCTGGATCTCTTTCTCTTGATGAGCATGGATGAGGGACAGGTGGTGAACGTCCCTCACTTTCTTGCACATTATCTTCATAGAGTTGCTCCAGGTAGAGATAGGAGGAGTCAGATGACTGGGGGTCACTTTGTGTCTAGGTTGGCTAGACATTTTGGTTTGATTGGTGATGAAATCCCTGCTGGTTTAGAGGTTGAGGTGACTAGGTTACCGGTTATTGATCAGGATTATCTTGTGAACAGGATTGGGATTTGTGAGATGATCATTGGGGAGTGTGTTTAGGTAGCATTGGGCCCCATTAGGCCAGTGGTGGCAGAGCAGGAGGATGGGCAGGAGGCCCCGGCTGCTGCTCACGCCACCACCACCACCTGTTGCCACCACCACCACCTGTTGCACGTACTGCTAGTAAGAGGATTGAGAGAGTTAAGCAGGAGGTTAGATCGCTGAGGGGTGAGCTTGCTGGAGTGAGGAGAGACATGGGGTGGCTAGTTGAGAGTCAGTACCTCGGGGTTAACCACCACCTTCCAGATGTGACATACGTCAGAGGGATGGCCACTTATTCGTGTAGGGTTCGACGTAGGACAGACGGAGCCAGTACCTCGGGGACCCATCATGATGACGTCACTCCCGACCAGCCTATATCTTGATCACCCATGTCATTTTCATCCTGTTTTATTATGGACATGTTTCAGATATTTATTCTTTTGGGATGTACTCATTATACACTACTATTTTTATTATGCTTTATATATTTTGATGTTTCAGGCTTACATTTTTTTTAGCATTTTAAATTAAAGAGAGCCCGAGAGAGAGAGATTCGTGGGGCATACCATTGATCAATTTTTATACAGACTGTTAACAGTCTGTCTGGTAACACATGCGCCGCATCTAGTAAAACAGATGCGACGCATCCTGATGCGTGGGTTTTGCAACCTTCGCAATAGGTTTTACCTCTCAAGGGATCCTGAGAAGCTTACAACCCCCACCAGGCAGTGTACCTGACCGATGTAGTATAGTGAAGTGGCAAGTACCGGGGGATTGATCGTTCTCTCGAGGAATAGTATCGTTAGGATTGAAAAAACTACTCTAGTTTAGGTCTAAGGGTTGAGGGATGATTCTTTTTGTATTTTGGTATTTTTTTGAAAGTAAAATCTCGGGTATTTGGAAGAGTGGGCGGAATTAGTTGCTAATCAACTAACCCAAATATCTACTATTGCAAATAAAATAAAATAACAAGAAAATAAATTGGTTNGGTTGTAATGTTAGGTGTAGGGATATGATAAACACGGTTTGTTGGAATAAAGGGTATTTTTAGTGGTGGCGAGTTAATTATCTTGATCAAATACATGCACAAGGTGGCGTTGCTAAGCCAAGACTCGACTCGACTTAAGCTAATAAGAAAATAACATAAACATAAATAAAAATTAAAGGAACCGTATGTTTTTTCTCTCTTTCTTTTTCCAATTTTTTTTCGTTTTTCTTGTTTTTCGATTTTTTTTTTCATACACTCTTGCCCTACCATCCAAAATAATACATCATAGGGGCCTCAGTTCTCCCCTTACGCTTGAACTTTTACATACTTTACAAGTAACTATCCAAAATAATACATCATAGGGGCCTTAGTTCTCCCCATCCAAAATAATACATCATAGGGGCCTCAGTTCTCCCCTTACACTTGAAAAACTTGGAGTACTTTAAAATATTAACGCATACATGGGGGTAATAATTGATTTCTTCCTCATTACTCCATTACATTAGTACTTTACCCATGAGTCTCAATCGTCCCAAAACAATATGTACAAGGATATGACTCGACTAGCAACCATGTAATCAATTAGACAATTAACTAAGGGTTTAAACATGTAACTATAATGCACTAAAGATGAGTGCATACAAGGTAGGCTAAGACGATTTAGGTGTACATTTGGGGGTGGATTGTAAACAAATTCTTCCTTTAAGTTAAATGCTTAAAGTTAGAAACGAAAAGATAGGCTCTGAGGGGTGTACTAGGGGTATCGTGTACTAAAAATGAGTACAACGCTAAGGTGTGGGAAAATTACTTGACCAATGTAGCCAATGTAATTATATTATGGGTGTAAAACATGAGTTACCCTAATGCCTCTTATCATGTAGTAAATCTAACTACACGAATGTAGTCTCACTTGTGGATTTGGGATGGTCACTAACGCAAGTTCTAGAATCTAATTACTGCCGGTACACACACAAGCACCAACAATGAATGCTTTTCTTAACAATTCTAGGGGCGAACCTCACATATTTGGGGAGAATTTTTGAGTGGTACGGTTTTTGTGCTAGTAATACAACTCCTATCCATGAGACGCTTATTATGCCTAAAGTTTCACTCCTAAATGTTGTAAAAAAATTTAAATTTGGCGCTAAAATTGCCCTAACAAATATTTCTCTCAGTTTTATTACACATCTACCATTAAACAAAACAAAAATCAAGCGTAATAGCATTTTCTAAGGTGTCTTCATTTACCCCTTACACTTAAACCGAACATTGTCCCAAATTTTCACATAAAAAATGTAAAAGTAAAGAAAATGAAAGAATGAAACAAATACTCCCCTGATTCGTTTGATGTGGATCGTGTGGTAACATGGTTAGATCTTCTTCCAAGATGATGTAAAAGCTTCAAGATCAAAGCGACGCCAAAAACTTGATGTCATGAACTTGTTTCATGTTCATCTTCTTGTCCAATGTAACCTGTTAAACCTGAGAAAACAATCTAGGCAAACCTTGCGTAAAATCGGCGGCAAAATCTATATAAGGATATAATGCTTGTGGAATGAAAGTTTTGTAGATTCCTGGAGTTAAAGATGCAGTAATTTTTATAATCCGACAGAGAAACTAAATTTTAAAAACCTTTTTCTGAAATCAGTACCTGACGCCGTCAGGTTTTAAAGCCTGACGCCGTCAGAATTGATCTGACAGAATTCTTATGTTTAGTTTTCGGAAAATTTCAGGAAAAACAAATACCTTAATTCCTGGAATCCTGCAAAATTTCATTATGACTTGATACAAGCATTTGACTCAAACAAATACTAATATGTATGTTCATTTTTTTATTGTTACAATTCATGTCCAATTCGTTCTTATAAACAAATTTAGATTTCCCTTACACTTATCATTTTGCAAAATACCTTTATATGTAGTTAAGACGAAGTTAAAAACAAAATAAAGTATTTTCACAATGTAATTTGAAACATGAATTGTTAGCAATAAAAATAAAGCATACATACGGGAACAAATAAAATCAAACAAATAAACAAACAAAGAAAATAAAGCTTGGGTTGCCTACCAGGAAGCCATTTCCTTTATTAACGAGTCTTATAGCTAGACTCAAAGTCACTCCTACTACGTGACTTCATCGCGTGATATGGCGTATCCCTGATAGATATAATCCATTCCATCATGGGGGTAATGTTTCAACCGTTCTACATTTGCAGTCACCTCTCCTCCTCTTTTGCTGCTCAAAGTTACCACCCCGTTTTGTCCTAGGCTTTTGATTGTGAATGGTCCATACCACCAGGGGCTTGGGTCATCGGGAGGTACTTTTATTTCTGAATGTCCTAGGAGCACTAAGTCTCCTTTTGTAAACTCCATAGGGTTCTCGTTTTGCTCATCATCCCCCTTAGAGTCTTTGTCTCCATTCTTACGTTCTCTAGCCTCGGCTTCTTTGTAATTCTTAATCCTTGCCTCCCATGCAAGGATTTTCTCTCGAACATGACCACGAGGTGCGCCGGAATCTGCTTTCATCTTCTTTTGTAACATGATTTCCTTCAAATAGCGAGGGATCGTTGGGAAGCTAATCGCTTTCTTCCCCCTTTTAATCCGGATAGTGCTACTTTCGTAATCGATTTGTGCCCTAGCTGTAGCGAGGAAGGGTGCCCAAGAATGATTGGCATATTCACATCGTCTCTATCAACGATCATGAAGTCGACTGGATACATGAACCCAGCAACGTTGACTAACACATCTTCTGCTACTCCTAACGGGTATTCATAAGAATGTTTTGCAAACGAGAGCTTGGTGTGGGTGATGGACGGTGGTTTGTCAGTTAACTGAACATAAGTGGATAAGGGCATCAAACTTACGTCAGAACCTTGGAGCTACTTCAACTGAAGAAATTTCTTTAGTAGCGAGAACCCTTCCTACTCGAGAATAAGGTCAAGAAGTGAAGCGTTTTTTCAGTTTTTCTTTCAAAATCTAGTAAGTGTTATGCGGGGGTGGGGATTCAGACCGATGAGGGACGTAGGAAATGCCCTTAACTGTCCGGAAGGCTGAAATAGCTTTCTCGGGAGCCTCTGGGAGGTCGGGGTATTCAATCCCATGATACTCAAGGAGCAGGGCGTCGTATCCCAGGGGTTCTACTAATACATCGTATAGCGGGTCCAGCCACTGCATCCAGATACTTGAGCTTTCCTATACCGCATGGTATTTCGAAGACCCTATAAAATTCTTGCTTTGCGACTATCTTCTGTTTCATGAGGCTCCCGTACAATTGTCCCCCGGGTAGCAAGTCAGATTCATCATCCGGTGTCATCGTTTTAGGCTTCTTTTTTGGCAGATGAATACGTCGGTAATTCCTTATCCAATCGTTTATAGTTTCCGTGTTTATTTCGTGCCTTAAGTAGTGCCTTACTTGCTGTTATTTTGGTGATTCTTCAATTGTGTGCTCATTAGAAGGTGCTTCCTCTCCCCTGTCTAATTTGCACTTGATAGCTTCAGTGTTTCCACAACCATGTGGAATGAGGTCAATTTTGTTACATTCCTTAGTTATCAACCCCCCCCCTTTTCTTCGCTGTTGCCCTTGTGGATGATGGATACAGTATTAATAAATTTGGTGTTGGGGTTATTGATGTCTCTTCGCACCAACACTTTCTCGGGGGCTTTTGTTTTTGTGTATTATTTCACCAGATTCATCATTTCAGCCATTTTCTCTTGCATTTCCTCCTTCTGCCTGTAGATGGCCTCTTCGAATCTTGCTAACCGTTCGGAATGTGTTGACATATACTCTCTCATTCGATCTTCGAACTCTGGACTAAGCACCTGAGGAGGTGGATTAGGTTGAGCATGTTTATAGAAAGATTCAACATTCTCCCTACGAGGTGATTAGACAATGGTGTCGGCTTTGTGCCTGAGATGGAGTTGACTGTTGCTCGTTGTGGACTTAGGCGTCTCTTTTTCCTTTCGAATAGGTCGTCAACCCTTTTTTCAAGTTCACCAAGGCCTTCTTCGGAAAGTTTCGTGGCATCAGCTGATTTTACAATACGAGTGGTCTCCCACACTTCATTATTGTAGAGTGCAAGCTCGTCGATGATCTCCCACGATTCCTCAGCGCTTCTGTCACGTAATCTACCCCCGGCGGCTTGATCAATGAGACGCTTGGTGTGGTAATTGGATTTGGAGCCAGAGATTTATGCCATGGTGAGGGACTCTCTGAAGTATATCTTTGAATCGGGTCCATGCGTCGTAGAGGGTTTCGCCTTGAAGTTGTTCGAACATCAAGATGTCATTCCTTAACTTGGTAGTTTTCCCTGGCGGGAAAAAATGAGCAAGGAAGAGAGTGGTGAGAGCATCCCAAGAGGTGATAGATCCTGCTGGTCGACGTTCTAGCCACTGACTAGCTTGGTCTCGCAGAGAGAATTGAAAGAGACGTAATCGAGTAGTCTCTCGAGTTTCAACATTAAGGTCTATGGAGTCAACGATTTTAAGAAAGTCCTTGAGATGTTGATTTGGATCTTCGGAACGAAGTCCATGGAATGCACATCCGCTTTGCACCAACCGGATGGTGTCGGATCGCAAGGGAGACACATTGGCTCCTTGGGTGAGCTCAATGGTGTTTCGATAGCCTTGGTGGCTAGGACGGGAGTATTCTCCTAAATTATGGGCTCTAGGAGGTGGGTTTGGCTGTGGTGGGTTGTTGGGATCAAGGATATTACCACCTTCCATGATGGCGAATGGTAATGGTTACGAACAAAGACACGAAGAAAAAGATAGACTAAAGAAAACTTAGAAAAATAAAAATAAAAATCTCACTAGAAAGGAATCTAATGAGTAGACCTAAATAAAAAATAAAATTTCAACCTAAGCAATAACTATTCCCCGGCAGCGGCGCCAAAAACTTGATGCGTGGGTTTTGCAACCTTCGCAGTAGGTTTTACCTCTCAAGTGATCTTGAGAAGCTTACAACCCCCACCAGGTAGTGTACCTGACCGATGTAGTATAGTGAAGTGGCAAGTAGCAAGGGATTGATCGTTCTCTCGGGGAATAGTGTCGTTAGGATTGAAAACTACTCTAGTTTAGGTCTAAGGGTTAAGGGATGATTATTTTTGTATTTTTGTATTTTATGAAAGCAAGTAAAATCTCGGGTATTTGGAAGAGTGGGCGGAATTAGTTGCTAATCAACTAACCCAAATATCTACTATTGCAAATAAAATAAAATAACAAGAAAAGTAAATTGGTTGTGAAACTTATATGGAGAAAAGTGTGTTTACTTAGATTTCCTTACTCCCTAGCTATCTTTTACCGGTTAATTGGTTTGTTACAATTGTGTGGATGACGGGTTGTATTCCTTTAAACCATTCGTAGGGCCGTGTACGATCTTCCCTAACTCTATAAGCTCCTACTTCACTCCTATGTCGAGCCGACTAAAAGCTCCTAACATGGGATCACTAGAATTCGCTTATGCATTAAATACAACCATATAATCGTAGTACACATCCGATTCATGTTTCTTAAGACGTTCAAGCAAGTTACCGTATAGGAGGTTAGCCAGTTTTCTTAAGCCTAACATCGACATCACCCACCCACAACAATCAATAACAAACCAACAACAAGTAATCAATAGCTAGGTTTCATTAGATCTAAGCAAACACAAGAGAAACCTAGCCTAGCATGTTAAAGTAAAGACAAGCATAAGATATAATCAAGCAACACATAGACATATTGATTGATTTGAAAGGAGACTTATCTTTAATTGAACATGAATGATTCAAGGGTGAAAAACCCCTGAAAATACAGTAAACCACGACCTAGGGTTTATCCCTAAAGTTCTCCCAAAAGTTACACACTTAATGAATGAAAATTAGAAAACTATATATATATTTTACAACTTGACGGCGTCACGTTTTAGCTCGTGACGCCGTCACCTCGCCGCCAAAACCCTTCTCGGATTGCTCAGATCTACTCTTGACGCCGTCCCTCTTTAAAAGTCTCTGGGCCGTCTCTCTTTAAGTTATAACGTGACGGCCTAGGTGAATTTACACGTGACGCCGTCACGTGTAAAAGCCTCAAAATCTTTCTGGCCCGTCTCATGTAAAAATTATCCACCTCTTTGTCAAAGCGTGACGCCGTCACCTCGTAAAGAGTGACGCCTTCAGGTACTGTTTCTAGCATGTTTTGAGACTTTGTCGTTTTCTTCACTTTTATGCTCCAAAAACGTCCAAAATGCTTCCTTTTCCAGATTTCTTCTCCAAAGTATCTAAAATGACAAAAGGAACGATTTAAGGCAATATTTGATCAAATAATGGATTAGGGCTTAAATGACCCCCTAAAAGCGTAACACTTTTCGCCTCATCAACGTCTTATCTGTAACACAACAAAAACTCACATTCTCACTTGTTTTTTAGTGTAATTTTTCATCACAAGTTTGGGCAAACATAAAGGAATGTATTCAATTGCTTATTACATATAATACATGGAGGAATGTTGTAGATAGCGTGAACCCAATGGCTCATAGAAATGAGTTTCGAGTTATATATAACTACAAAACTTCTATTTGGAGCTTCCCTTTACTTTATTATTATTATTTTTCGTGAAAGGAGAAGTTTATATATATTATCACAAAACAGTACAAGGATCTTAGTATACCATGGACATGCCCATGTATACTTTTCAAAATGCTGAGAAAATAAAAAACTTGCTATACTTCAGCATCCTCACCATCTATACAACATTAATACAAATTCAAAAACTACAGAACATGGTATAAAACAACTTTCTGTATACTAAACTTGTTTTTGTAGCGTCAGATTCCATTGTGATTCTACTTCTCTTACATCTCTTGAATCCTTTACTTTGAGGCTCATCATTTTCAACATTATGGCCTCTTTGATGATATGTAGAATACTTTCCTCATCCCTTTTAACTTTTCTAAACTGTCTAGCATTCCTTTCTTGCTAAATAAAGTATACCACAACCCAACAGACTAAATTTTCATAATACTCCAAATGTTATTATTTGTATCTAACTTTGTGATTTCTTCAATTACTTGACTCCAAACAAATAAGAAACTTCTATTAAGCATTTTCTGCAAATCCCCTTCTTTTCCGTGTCATTACCGAAGTTGCTCCATAAATATTGAAAATGACCAAAGTAATTAATTAAGTATCAATTCAGATATAAACAAATAGTAAATGAGCAATATTCGTGGGATAAATGATAGGCAATTATAGTACACATTTGATGTTATCACCAACCCTTTCACCATTAATACTTATTGAGAACTTTGCACTAGTCACGCAAGTCATGATCCAACTAACCATATTCTTATGAAAGCCAGAATGTTCCTATGTAAGCTTGAGAAATTCTCAATTTATGGTATCATAAGCTTTTTAGAGATCAATCTTAAAAGACACCTTTTTTACTTTCTATTTTCTATTATAGCCTCTAAATAATTCTTGTGAAAGTAAGATATTATCAATAATTTGCCTCCCAGCAATGAAAGCTCTTTGGTTTATCCACCAGTTTTCCAAGAATAACTTTGATCCTATTAGTCATTATCTTACTTATACATTTGTATAGGACATTACAACATGCAATAGGCCTAAAGTCTGAAACCTTATTAGGTGTAGGAATTTTAGGAACAAGAGAGATCAGGGTGGCATTTTTTCCGTTGTAGCTTGTTCAGTAACATGATCTGATGTTGATGAAGATGATGTTTTTCTTTTATAGTAATTTTCTAAACTTCTAGACAAAAGTTAGCAAAATTATATTAAATAAACAATACAAAGCTACTACCATTTTTTTTAAACAAATGACAAAACCAAAATCTGGTTACAATCACAAAATCTAGTAAGTACCATATAGTAATAAACAATTCTCTTACGAAAGCTACTGCCACTTTTTATCATTGTTTTTAAACAAATGATAAACAATACTCTTATAAGTCACAATCACAATTCACAAAATCTAGTTACCTAACAAGCAACAACCTAAGTATTATATCTTAATAGGGTGATAAAAACTAACAATTAGTGTATAATACAATTTTAAATATCTCTAAGCAAATTTAGTTAAAAAAATATTAAATAAATAAATAAATAAATAAATAAATAAATAGGGGTTTTCACTTACCAAATTTTAAGGTTTGAGATGAAGAAACAAAAGTGGATTGATTGTTGTTGATGAATGATTGAATGACTTTGATCTTTCCCTCCTCTCTGTTGAGGAACTGCCGAATAGTAGATTCGTTTTCTATACTATATTACGTGATATAATTTTACAAAACAGAGAGGTTACATGTTGGGCTTAATTTTGTCGAGAGCAACTTCAAGTTTGGGCTGAGAGCATGAGGGGAAAAAAAAGTCCACTAAAATAAAAATCAAAATCAGCACTATATAATTATTTTTTTTCCNCACCCCCCCACACACACACATCCATATAGTCCTTCCGCCCCTGGACGCGGCAATGCTTTCGTGTTGGTCAGCAATGGAGCCGCGTCACAGCTATATGGAGGAGTCGATGGTTCTTGTATGGCCGAGGTCTGCATTGGAGCCGAGTCGCGGGTGGAAGCCGCGTGTTTGGTCTACACGTAATGTTAGTGTTTTTGGGTCTTTTAAATGTGTTTTCTTTGGGTAAATGATAGCTATGTGTTTGTCATTTTAATGTGGTAAACGTCCACAATCTGAAACGCTTTGATAATTATTTATATTATTCATCGAATCGAGGGTAAAACCCTTTTACCCAAAATTTACCATTTTACCCCAAAAAAGATTAGTTTCGGGAAAATGTTTGTAATTGGTTATGATTAAAGCAAAGTTTACTTTGGAGGAAAATGAAAAGATAGAAACTTGGAGGGTGTATTTGTATGTTTGAGAATCAAAATTCTGAATCAATTTCTTTTTACGAGATAACATGGCGAATTGTTGTGATCTTTACCAAAAGAATCGGCACAATAAAAATTTATATAATCAGACACCCTAAAATAACACATTCTAAAAGAAAAAAAGTTTTAGAAACGGAAGTAAGGGGTTCGAAACCAAGGCTATTGATAATTCGGGTTTGAAATTTGACTAAAGGTAATACCTAACCTCTAGCTTTAGTCTTTCGAAAATGCTTAGATTCAAACCTTTTTGAGAAATTAATACATAATCTCTAAATATAATCATAATGTTATATGTGTTTGTTAGTTAAGGATGTTATTCAGAATAAGGTTAAGTTTCTATTTTTATCATATATAGTGTGACTTGAAGTCATAAATCCTTGTACACCGAATGAGGTTGTGTTTGGTGATAAGCTTTTGTGAGTGTTAGCTTTTGGCGTTCAGAATTTAATAGTTATTTGGCAACATGCGTTTAGCAATTTGATTTTGTTTAAAAGCTCCTATCCAAAGACTATTGTAAAAAGTGCTTACTTCATTTTACACTTTATTATTACAACTATGATACTAAACGCTACTATAAAACAAACAGCAGCTCTAACAAAGTAACAAAACCACTAACTATGCTGCTTGCAGCTACTCAACTTCAAGCGGGAAATACATTTCAAGAAAGATTACTAAAATATTATTATTAGATTTAGTTAGCTTAGAAATTGAAGTTTTGGAAGTAACATAAAATTTTGAAGTTTAAAAAACTTCAGTTCAATGGTACTGGGCTGGTAAATGGTAATATTGATGGGCTAAAGTGGCATTTGGGCCAGTGCTGGACTTCATGGTTGGACCCCGAGTAAAGGTAGTGTAATTGCTAATGTAATTTTCAATATATATAGAATTGAAATGATCTAAATTATCAAAGATTTTACAAAATTACAGGAGCTAAAATTAAGGGATTTTTTTTCCCTAATGTCCAGCCATGATTTTAAAATTTCGAGTTTTTTTTAGATGGAAAGGTAAGGGATGGGAAGGGAAATAGCAAAAAAGGGCGTTCTTAAGTTTTTTTAAGAGAGAAAGGTAAGGGACTGGAAAGGGGGAGGGAAGGAATGCACGGGTTTTTTTTTTTTTTTTTTTTTTTTTTTTTTTTTATGTATGGGTATGTTGGGCAAAATTAGCTGTATGCCTGTAAGCTGTATAAGCTGTTAACTGTAAAGGCTGTTAACATCAGCTACAAGCTGTAATACATTTTCAATAAAAAGGTGTCTTTGAGTAAGTAGCTGTTAAAATGTAATTATTAAGATGTAAAATTACATAAAGGACATATAATGTAATTATAAATAATGGTGGTTGGAGGGTATATCAGTAATTTAAAGTTTTAACAGCTCTAAGAAGTTTAAAAAGCTTCATGAATCAGCTTTTCATTTAGGAGCTATTTGTTTGACATAAAAGCTTGAAGTTAATGTATCCAAACGGAGCTTTTATTTTAAATGAGATTATTTTTGTAACAAAAAGCTAGCAGCTCCCCCAAAAAGCCCCTACCAAACAGGCCCTATATGTCTTTCGTCCAAAATTGGGGTGATTAGGAGGGGAAGTGGGTCACTAACAACATGGGCTTTTGTTAAATTACAATTATATCCACATTTGTTCATGCACGTCCCATAAACCTGACCTAGTTACATCAGCTATCTACCGCAAACAACCTCAAGAACGAGCAGTTTTTTTCTCACATTCGATCTTATCACCGAAAATCACAAGCTATCAATTGTAAGTCTACCCTAATATTTACAGTTATTATCTTCATGAATTATTTGTTATGGTGTAGTATATATATGAGTTTTTGTACGTGTATATTGGATGGGTATATATCTGTATACATATGATCATGGTGTAGTTATAATATGATAGTAATGATGATGTATGGAACACTAAATTTAATAAGAATCTGCTATCAAAGTTAATGGAACTTGATCATACTTTTTTGTGTCTAATCTGCTATTGTTCAATACCATCCTTGGCCAAATAAAACGGTAATAGCAGAAATATAAACATGACTGCTTTGACCCTCTATGATATGTCATGTTATGACCCGTTACCAAACCCTCCATTTACAGCCTATAAGGAGCTTTTTTAGTCATCTTAAAAGGTGGGAAGTTTGATCACTTTATTATGGAGACAATAGGAGTACTATTTATGATTGGCTGAACACGTTGGAGTTTCTTAGTTCTATTCTATTAGTTAGAACATGGACTTGTCCGTAAAGTGGTCGATATGAAGCTTATTAGTTGTAAAATTCAGAAGTATTGCTGAATTTTTTCATGTTGCTGAAGGGGACTTAAGTTTCAGATCTTGTATTTAACCATCATTTAATTTTAAAGGCTTGCTTGATACAACCATGTGGTTTAGTTTCATACGTATATCAGACTTGAGATGCTTTCTCATTTGAAATGCTAAAATAAGCTTTCATAGTTTGTTAATCAAAATAAAAAGATAAAAATAATAAAAAAAGGTGTTTGTTAGCTCTTTTTTTTGTCCATTAAGTATATAATATTGTTTAGGTTCTATTATGAATTAATGTTTGGTTTCAGCTATTTTGTGTTTTAAAAGGGTATATGCTATGTGCATCTGGAATTCTGCATTTCTATAAATGTTACAGGTGTAGGCTATGTTATAAATACTTCCATGTTGTTGCATTGTTACTAATAGATGTTACAGGTGTAGGCTATGTTATAAATACTTCCATGTTGTTGCATTGTTACTAATAGAGGCACCTGCTTTATATTGCTTGGATTTATGTGTAGAGATAGTTTTCCTTTCCTGGGTTCTAGAAGAAGCTCATAAATTTACATCTTTTTGATCAAGTAGCTTCATTATCAATACTAATAAAAGTTATTACTATTTATCTAACAAATGATAGTAAATATTTGTCTTATGATAACTTATATACTTCAAAATAATCACAGTATTGGCTGTTCACACTAGCAACATGGATGTTGATAACTTAATTCACATGGCGAGAACTCAACAGTTAGCTGTAATTCACGTGGTTTGTTTAGTTGTCGCTTATCTTGCTCTTAGCCAATCTCGTAAAAGAAAACGTGTTAATTTACCTTCTCAAGAATTAAGGTTGCATAGACAAGCAGTACGGGAAGAGATGTTGCAAGACCTATCAACAAATAACAATAGTTGAAAAAGAATTCGTGTGAGTGTGGAAGCTTTTAAGATATTGTGTCAAAAGTTACAAAATGAATGTGGTCTTCGTCAAACCCAACGTATGTTGGTTGAGGAACAAGTTGCTAGATTTCTGCATATAGTAGGGAATGATTTTAGAACCCGTTTTGTCTCTTGGTAATACAGCTCCCCCAAAAAGCCCCTACCAAACAGGCCCTATATGTCTTTCATCCAAAATTGGGGTGATTAGGAGGGGAAGTGGGTCACTAACAACATGGGCTTTTGTTAAATTACAATTATATCCACATTTGTTCATGCACGTCCCATAAATCTGACCTAGTTACATCAGCTATCTACCGCAAACAACCTCAAGAACGAGCAGTTTTTTCTCACATTCGATCTTATCACCGAAAATCACAAGCTATCAATTGTAAGTCTACCCTAATATTTACAGTTATTATCTTCATGAATTATTTGTTATGGTGTAGTATATATATGAGTTTTTGTACGTGTATATTGGATGGGTATATATCTGTATACATATGATCATGGTGTAGTTATAATATGATAGTAATGATGATGTATGGAACACTAAATTTAATAAGAAGCTGCTATCAAAGTTAATGGAACTTGATCATACTTTTTTGTGTCTAATATGCTATTGTTCAATACCATCATTGGCCAAATAAAACGGTAATAGCAGAAATATAAACATGACTGCTTTGACCCTCTATGATATGTCATGTTATGACCCGTTACCAAACCCTCCATTTACAGCCTATAAGGAGCTTTTTTAGTCATCTTAAAAGGTGGGAAGTTTGATCACTTAATTATGGAGACAATAGGAGTACTATTTATGATTGGCTGAACACGTTGGAGTTTCTTAGTTCTATTCTATTAGTTAGAACATGGACTTGTCCGTAAAGTGGTCGATATGAAGCTTATTAGTTGTAAAATTCAGAAGTATTGCTGAATTTTTTCATGTTGCTGAAGGGGACTTAAGTTTCAGATCTTGTATTTAACCATCATTTAATTTTAAAGGCTTTTTTGATACAACCATGTGGTTTAGTTTCATACGTATATCAGACTTGAGATGCTTTCTCATTTGAAATGCTAAAATAAGCTTTCATAGTTTGTTAATCAAAATAAAAAGATAAAAATAATAAAAAAAAGGTGTTTGTTAGCTCTTTTTTTTTGTCCATTAAGTATAGAATATTGTTTAGGTTCTATTATGAATTAATGTTTGGTTTCAGCTATTTTGTGTTTTAAAAGGGTATATGCTATGTGCATCTGGAATTCTGCATTTCTATAAATGTTACAGGTGTAGGCTATGTTATAAATACTTCCATGTTGTTGCATTGTTACTAATAGATGTTACAGGTGTAGGCTATGTTATAAATACTTCCATGTTGTTGCATTGTTACTAATAGAGGCACCTGATTTATATTGCTTGGATTTATGTGTAGAGATAGTTTTCCTTTCCTGGGTTCTAGAAGAAGCTCATAAATTTACATCTTTTTGATCAAGTAGCTTCATTATCAATACTAATAAAAGTTATTACTATTTATCTAACAAATGATAGTAAATATTTGTCTTATGATAACTTATATACTTCAAAATAATCACAGTATTGGCTGTTCACACTAGCGAGAACTCAACAGTTAGCTGTAATTCACGTGGTTTGTTTAGTTGTCGCTTATCTTGCTCTTAGCCAATCTCGTAAAAGAAAACGTGTTAATTTACCTTCTCAAGAATTAAGGTTGCATAGACAAGCAGTACGGGAAGAGATGTTGCAAGACCTATCAACAAATAACAATAGTTGAAAAATAATTCGTGTGAGTGTGGAAGCTTTTAAGATATTGTGTCAAAAGTTACAGAATGAATGTGGTCTTCGTCAAACCCAACGTATGTTGGTTGAGGAACAAGTTGCTAGATTTCTGCATATAGTAGGGAATGATTTTAGAACCCGTTTTGTCTCTTAGTTATATCGTCGATCCGTATCAGCCACTAGTAGACATTTTCATAGAGTTCTGAATGCAATAATATCTTTAGAAGAACAATATATTAAGCAACCCACTGGTGATATAGTTCAGAAAGAAATCCAAGATAAAACAAGATTTTATCCCTTTTTCAAAGATTGTATAGGGGCTATCGATGGAACACATGTTCGCATGAGAGTGCCTAATAGAGATGCCCCTGGATATCATGGTCGTAAAGGATATCCAACAATCAACGTGTTAGTTGCGTGTACATTTGATTTGAAGTTCACATATGTTTTAAGTGGTTGGGAAGGCACAACATCAGACTCGAGAATAATAAAAGATGCACTTACTAGAGATGATAAGCTAGTAATTCCTGACGGTAAAATCTTTAATAAAAGTCAAATATATTAAATTTTAACATTTAGATTCTAAAATATACTATGTTTATAGGTAAGTATTATCTTGTTGACGGTGGTCTACCCCATAAAAGTACACTCATAGCACCATACAGAGGTGTTAGATAACATTTTAAGGAGTACTCGTCTCGTGCACCTCAGAATCCAAAGGAGTTGTTTAACATCCGACATTCATCTTTATGAAACTAAATTGCAGATGACATGACATGTGGAAGTGATTATATTTTGAATCCGAACAATGAAATTAACATGTCTATTTAGTGTTTGAATTTGTATTGTTCTTCGAAACATAACCTATCTAGACTTTTTGTTTATTTTGTTCATCATTGTCAGAATATAATTTAGCAAGACTTTTTATGTATGATTACTTATTCGTATTTGGAATTTTCGTACTTAATCAATTACATGTGAATAGTATATTTAGTTTTTATATATTAATTGTTCTTAAAAGCTTGTAATAATGATTCTTTGTTTGATATACAGAAAGTAACAACGGGCAAAAATGATGGAGCTGACAAAAATACTAATTATGGAGCTACCACGAAGAATGAGGCATTTTCGTGGAATGATCAGATGGATGCTGCATTCATCGAGGCTATGCTTAAAGAACAAAATGCCGGGAATAGACCTAACGGGACTTTCTCGCCTCATGCATATAATAATATGGTGAAGGCGTTAAGTGATAAGTTTGAAGAAATTGATCACTTGTGTGAGAACAACGTGGTCAATTATTATCTAAAGTAATATTAAACTTATCACTTAACTCCTTCACCATATTATTATATGCATGAGGCGAGAAAGTCCTGTTAGGTCTATTCCCGTCATTTTGTTCTTTAAGCATAGCCTCGATGAATGCAGCATCCATCTGATCATTCCACGAAAATGGCTCATTCTTCGTGGTAGCTCCATAATTAGTATTTTTTTCAGCTCCATCATTTTTGCCCATTGTTACTTTATGTATGTCAAACAAAGAATCATTATTACAAGCTTTTAATAACAATCAACACATAAAAACTAAATATATTATCCACATGTAGTTGATTAAGTACGAAAATTCCAAATACGAATAAGTAATCATACATAAAAAGTCTTGATAAATTATATTCTGACAATGATGAACAAAATAAACAAAAAGTCTAGATGGGTTATGTTTCGA
The DNA here is from genome assembly GCA_014162995.1 of Artemisia annua. NCBI lineage: Eukaryota > Viridiplantae > Streptophyta > Magnoliopsida > Asterales > Asteraceae > Artemisia > Artemisia annua. The sequence continues at coordinate 221,566 of LBNU01016768.1, read as the reverse complement.
AGGACAATACAAATTCAAACACTAAGTAGACATTTAATTTCATTGTTCGGATTCAAAATATAATCACTCCACATGTCATGTCATCTGCAATTTAGTTTCTAATTTGTTCACCCCTCTCATCTTCGTCTCTTGTACCATGCAGTTCTTCACCTTGTGATGCATCTAACATCTCGTGTGTCACTTCATCTTCTAGTTCTTGGTCACGATCTACCACAAGTAAAAGGTTATGCAAGGTACAACATGCCAAGAATATGTCTCATTGTGTGTCGCATGAGTAAAATGGTTCTGTTGTACTTCTAATTATAGGAAATCTTTTCTTCAAAACACCAAATGCGCGTTCAATAGAGTTTCGTAAAGATGAATGTCGGAGGTTAAACAACTCTTTTGGATTCTGAGGTGCACGAGACGAGTACTCCTTAAGATGTTATCTAACACCTCTGTATGGTTCTATGAGTGTACTTTTATGGGGTAGACTACCGTCAACAAGATAATACTTACCTATAAACATAGTATAGTTTAGAATCTAAACATTAAAATTTAATATATTTGACTTTTATTAAAGATTTTACCGTCAGGAATTACTAGCTTATCATCTCTAGTAAGTGCATCTTTTATTATTCTCGAGTCTGATGTTGTGCCTTCCCAACCACTTAAAACATATGTGAACTTCAAATCAAATGTACAAGCAACTAACACGTTGATTGTTGGATATCCTTTACGACCACGATATCCAGGGGCATCTCTATTAGGCACTCTCACGCGAACATGTGTTCCATAGATAGCTCCTATACAATCTTTGAAAAAGGGATAAAATCTTGTTTTATCTTGGATTTCTTTCTGAACTATATCACCAGTGGGTTGCTTAATATATTGTTCTTCTAAAGATATTATTGCATTCAGAACTCTATGAAAATGTCTACTAGTGGCTGATACGGATCGACGATATAACCAAGAGACAAAACGGGTTTTAAAATCATTCCCTACTATATGCAGAAATCTAGCAACTTGTTCCTCAACCAACATACGTTGGGTTTGACGAAGACCACATTCATTTTGTAACTTTTGACACAATATCTTAAAAGCTTCCACACTCACACGAATTATTTTTCAACTATTGTTATTTGTTGATGGGTCTTGCAACATCTCTTCCCGTACTGCTTGTCTATGCAACCTTAATTCTTGAGAAGGTAAATTAACACGTTTTCTTTTACGAGATTGGCTAAGAGCAAGATAAGCGACAACTAAACAAACCACGTGAATTACGGCTAACTGTTGAGTTCTCGCCATGTGAATTAAGTTATCAACATCCATGTTGCTAGTGTGAACAGGATAAGCGACAACTAAACAAACCACGTGAATTATGGCTAACTGTTGAGTTCTCGCCATGTGAATTAAGTTATCAACATCCATGTTGCTAGTGTGAACAGCAAATACCGTGGTTATTTTGAAGTATATAAGTCATCATAAGACAAATACTTATTATCATTTGTTAGATAAATAGTAATAACTTTTATTAGTATTGAATACTGAAGTTACTTGATCAAAAAGAGGTAAATTTATGAGCTTCTTCTAGAACCCAAGAAAGGAAAACTATCTCTACACATAAATCCAAGCCATATAAATAAGGTGCTTCTATTAGTAACAATGCAACAACATGAAAGTATTTATAACGTAGCATATACATGTAACATTTATAGAAATGCAGAATTGCAGATGCACATAGCATATACCCTTTTAAAACAGGACATATCATAGAGGGTCAAAGCAGTCATGTTTATATTTCTGCTATCACCGTTTTATTTGGCCAAGGATGGTATTGAACAATAGCAGATTAGACACAAAAAAGTATGATCAAGTTCCATTAACTTTAATAGCAGCTTCTTATTAAATTTAGTGTTCCATACATCATCGTTACTATCATATTAGTTTGTTTGTTACCGCTTAGACAATTGTTGGCAGAAATGTCTCTTAGATACGTCATTTGAAGCATTTTTCATGATGCAATGGATTTTGTTATTCAATTGAAATTTAATGTGAGGTTTTATGTGTAAATCATTTTTATTTGGATATTTTATTTGTTGGATTTGAAATGTGTTGCTTTGCAAAGCATATAAGAGGTTGTTTGTTTTATGCTTCCGCTTAAAAATATGTACTTATGAAAACAGTGTTTGGATTTGCTTATATAAGATCAACCAAGTAAAAAATCACATGAAAAACACAGAAACTAATGCAAGAAAACACAGATAAGTGACTATTCAATACGAGACTTTAATAAGAAAAAATCACTAGAACCAAACAATGCGAAATGCTTTCGAACAGTAATAAAACAGAATAGTGAATGTTACATGACATTAATCAATGGAACTTTATTGGAGGTATACAGTAGTGCTGAAGTACAGACAAAAAAAGGTAATAATATCATATACCAAAAAATTCATATTTAAGCTTTTGATTTTAAGCCATACCCAAGTGGAAACAATGGATCATATGAGTTTTGGTGAGCATCCATAGGCAGTTGATCAACTGTTCTGAACCAAGAGACAGGAAGCTGTCCATGAAACTCATAATCTCCAAAGATCACATCGGTTATTCCGTTTCCTTCACTGCCTGGCAACCACGCAGCAACTAGTGCATCCAATTTTTCGAGCACGGATGGCTCTAAGACCAATGGCCTACCAGAAATCAGAATTGCTAGAGTCGGGATTTTGCCCGCAACCAGCTTTAATAATTCGTTCCCATTGAAGGGAATGGTGAGTTCTGAGTTATCACCGTCCGATTCAGCGTATGGACCTTCACCAATAACTACAATTGCATATGCGAAATTTTGTCTAGAAAGGCTTTCCATTGTTGGATTTTCTTCATATACAACTTCAGTATTTTCTCTGCTTGCTTCTCTAATAGCATCGAGAATTGTTGTTCCTGAACAAAATTATATTCAGATTTCACATTAACATACACAATTAGATAGATACTACTTACCAATTGTGATTCTTCCACTGCCTCCATTCCAAGTGGCGGTCCAACCTCCACACTGGAAACCAAGATCATCTGCATGTCTTCCAGCAACAAGAACCCTTTTCGCATTTCTATCTAATGGTACAAATGGCTTCCTTGGTTCTTTTCCATTTTTTAGTAAAACCAACGACTTGCGAACTGCTTCACGTGCTAATTCTCTGTGTTGCTATTAGACACGCAAAAATAATTAAACTTGTCGTATCAAAATCAAGAAACAAAAGACATAATTATTTGTTATGCATATTAGTCTGCAACTCACAAGTATACCTTGCAGCCCACGATATCAAGTAAAGACCTATCGGCCATCGGGTATTCAAAAAGTCGAGCAGCAAATTTGACTCTAAGTATTCGTTCAACAGCATCATCGATCCTTGACATGGGTACCTCTCCTGATTCAACCAAATATTCTAAATCCTCCAGGAACAATTGATATCTGAAGGGAACCATCACCTGCATATTTTACACCATATCAATTCCTGCGTTAACTGCAATTGAAACAATTGTAAGAGTGCAAAACACGTCTATTAGTGGTCTTGTGGATCTGTAGTTTATTCTACCATATCTATTCCTGCGTTAACTGCAATTGAAACAGATCTTCTGTAGTTTGATCCATGAGGATAGTGGAAACGGTCAAGTGCTTCCCAATCTGTAATCACAAAACCCTGCAGAAAGTGTCTTAATTACATTAACAGAAAATAGCACTGATGGCAATTGCATAAAAATATAACCAACTTTGGTACAATTTCTAACTTACTTTAGGCCGGAAAAAACCATTTTAGTTTCAATCACTTAATATAAGATAATTACCTAAGATATGTCGTCTGCCACATCAGGAAAAAAAAAAAGGTCAATAGGTACCTATAATAGTAATTGGACCAAACTTGGTTACACTTTGATGCAAGGCTATACAGAAAACTAATGACATATCAAACTTGCCTTGAACCCCAACTTCTCTTTTAAAATATCTGTTAGGAGATAACGATGAGCATGCATTTTGGTTCCGTTCCAACTAGAGTAAGACGCCATAACGGTGCAAACTCCTTTTGAAATACAATCTTCATAAGGTAAAATGTGAATGTTCTCCAGATCCTCATAAGAGATTATAGTATTTCCTTCGTTTATCCCTTTGTCAGTGCCTCCATCTCCAACATAATGCTTTGCACATGCTATAACATTGTTCCTGGAAATAAACTTTATCTGATCAACATTTTGAGAGCAACTGATCATTAATATTTCTACATACTGCAGAAATTATTTTGTTAAAATATGCAATGTAAGAATTTATAGACAAGAATAATAACATATTTTATAAATTACCTTCCGGCCACATAAGGGTGTCCATATGGGTGGTCTTGTGGAGGTCTCCCCTGCAAGCCTGTTACTGATGTAGTCATCTGTCTAACTAAATCGGTATCTTCGCTATAACTTTCGTAGCATCTTCCCCATCTAGGATCTCTGCATACCTATCAACATCATGTTAAGTACTCAACACAAAGATTATAAACTTTTAATTGAAGCACAAAAACCTATGACATCATTTCTAAAATAGTAAGCCATGATATTTTAGATGAAACCTTCCACATTTCATATAACAAATTCACCGTTAAAAAAAACATATAACAGACTATTGCTATATATGATCATAGGAGAAAGTGAGAAAATTACAGCAACACAAGGAGCAAATGCATATTGAACGCCACTAGCCCTAGTTTCCAAAGCAGTAGCAGCAGCTGTCCTCTCAACTAAATCTGGATCTCTGCAATACATTGTATCAGTATGAATTACTGAAAGTTGTCAACGAAGCAACCCCTGTTATCAGTTTATGTGTATTCTGCAGTCCAAAATAATCAATGCATATAACCTGGTAGCTTTTGCCTTACGAAAAAAAAAAAAAAAAAAAAAAAAAAAAAAAAAAAAAAAAAAAAAAAAAAAAAAAAACACACACACACACACACACACTTACCTGGTAGCACCAAGTCCAACATTGTGAGGAAAAACAGTTGCGCCATAAACATTGTTATTCCCGTGAACAGCATCACTGCCATAGAACATTGGAATGCCAAGCCTCGATTCTAGTGCTCCTTTTTGGAATCTGTCTATCATGTCCGCCCAATCTGCTGATGTGGCTTTGAGAAATGGCTTGCTTCCACCACCACTCAAAACACTTCCTGCCAACAAATCCACATAAGTTCAAATAACTAAAACAAAAATAGCTAACTGAATCTGCAATGATTGTGAGTATTTTATAAGGTCCTCGACCTTGAGTATATGCAAAAAATTATAGCTAAAACTCATTTGGAAGGTGCGACAGAGGAACATTACTCCTGATTTGTGGATGGCATTGGCCTCAAAAGCATAGAAAGGTAGGAATTCATACAGTAAGTCCTTGCTCAATTTGCAACAAAATCGATCCAACAGGTGAAACGTATAATAGTGAAACATGTACGAGTACCACAGGAATTCGAAAAACTCAGGGGGATGGGCTTTGCTCTGAATAATTTTCTTAACGAGGCAGTCATCTAGCTAAGTTCGAGAATGTGAACTGTGAAATACTGTAATTATCAAGGAACTCACAAGGAGGTGGGCTAGTGGTCGCGTACATTAGTGCCTGTTAGAGTTGATTTTCTAAACTTCAGCTGTCATTTGTCAGTTGGCTTGCAAGGGGAAAGTGAAACCATATTGCTTACTATTCATCTGCTGCAAAAAGACCTATTTTAGCTACACACTCCAGATTCTAGTCCCTATGCATTTCATGTATTGTTGGTATAATGATAGGATTTGAAGGTTGTGCATTGACCGTAGTCAGTAGAGCACTGAATGATGCCAGTATAAAGGATAAATTTCCTATCTGCAATCAATGAATTCCTAGATGATCTACAAAGCTAGTACTTTTCAGTTTTCGATAATTGATGGATAAAGCATCTCAATAGACATATCATCACAGATTTTCTATTTGTCTGTTTGCTAAACTCACTTGTGCAGACTAATCACTAATGGTTGCTGGAATCACTGAGTCACCACCACAGAGTGGGAATCAGAGAGTGCCAGCACCTCGGTTTCTAAGACGCATTTTCTACCTCTAACTATGCAACTATATATATGTAACCGAACCTATACCAAAATCTATCTATGCAAATATATATGTAACTGAACCTATACCAAAATTCGAAAATCCTTGCTAGCTTGATTGTTGACTTAAGACGATTACTCTGATCGTGTAAACCATATTAATATTCTATTTCGTTTATTTTTCTTTGCTATTGTTTGCATTTGTTTGGAACTGTTTCTCCCAACAAATTTGCCAATGGGCAGTCCATACATTATATATAAGCAAAACAATCACAAACTGTTTATCCATCCAAACACCGTTATCTCTACTACTTATAAAGAGTGTATGTTCATTCTTGAAACTTAAAATGACTTAAAATTGAGTAACGTCAGTGAACTATTATACCCTTGATTAAAAATGGTAACAACATATACCACTAAATTAATATTTTAAATATTATTTAATCCTTAAACTTTTATCATTTTTTGTTTCTAGACTTTTTTCTCGCGATGACTATAAAATGAACCCATAAGTTTTGCATCAAGGGTCAAACCGTGTATTTAGGAAATACCTATAGATAGGTCTCTTAAAACACGAGGAGTAGCGACAGCTCGATCAATCTGAGCCATCTGACCAAGCTTCTCTTGGAGAGTCATACGAGATAAAAGATCTTTGACTCTAGCTTCTATAGGGGCATTTGCATCCTTGTAAACAGCATTAATCATCGTATCTGCCATCGTGATTGTATAAAAAACGACTCTGACAAAGATTAGTTAAGTGTGTGTAACTAACTGTGTGTCAGAAAAATGTCAACGGAAGGTAAGTAGAGAGATAATCACTGGAGCAAGAGGCCCCACGTTGACAACAGGGGCAAGCCCGGGATTTTAAAGTCAAGGAAGGTGGAACTTTCATAATTTACTTTAGTGGGTGTTTGTTTAAGCTTATATTTAGCTTAAGAGCTTATCTGTTTTTCAGCTTATACTTCATAAGTTCTAATTTTTCGGCTTATTTTGACACTCGTATGCTTATATATGTCTATTATGATATAGTAATAAATTTATATAAGTCCATAAGTCTTAAAATATACTTGAAAGTTAGAGCTTATGAAAAATAAACAGAAATCAAATAAGCTCATAAACACACATATAAGCTTAAACAAACAACCCCCTTTAATAGAACAATAATTATGAACTGAGCTAAATAATAATAATAATAATAATAATAATAATAATAATAATAATAATAATAATAATAATAATAAGAGTGGTGTTTTATTTTTCATAGAATAAGCTTTTGTATTCAGAAATGAGTGGGAGCACAACTTGTGTCTAGACTCCTTCCAACTTTGTGTAAGCTTATTATGTATCTATGAAATAATTTTCATAATAATAATAATAATAATAATAATAATAATAATAATAATAATAATAATGATAAAAAATAATAATAATAATAATAATAATGATGATGATAATGATAATGTGACAAATAGATTTATTTTGATATTATCACTAAATGGTTTAGTTATGTAAAATCTTAAGAGGAATAAAGGGACTATTTCAAATATTATTAAGAAAAAACAAAATTTAAAGTTGTCAAGTTTTTTAACAGTTGTGAAGTTTAAGGGGTACTTAGAGGTAATTTAGACAAATTGCATTAATTTAAGTTTCAAAATTTGAGTTTCAAATTTTAAGAAAAGAGATACACACTCGTTATAAGTAGTCCGCCTAAATTACCTCTATGTACCCCTAAATAGTTTGCAAGTAGATCTTTACAACTTATAAGAAAAGTTCAATGTAGATCCAAAATTCTCTAAAAACCCAATGAACCAATCGTGCCCATTCATTTTGTCATTAAAAAAAAACAAAAAAACAAAAACAAAAAAAAACAAAAAAAAAAAACAAAAAAAAAACAAAAAAACAAAAAACTTTCTATCTTTTTTTAAAAAGTTTAAATATTTCACAAACTGTTAATCCTTACGCCAAAAAATCATACTATAACGACGAGAATTTAATCATCTTTCTGTAGAGGACACTTCTATATACTTTCGATGATTTTTTTTTTTTTTTTTTTTTTTTTTTTTTTTTTTTTTTTTTTTGATTATTTTTGTCGTTGTTGAAATTTACATCAAGAAAAATCACATGTGATTTGTTATTTCATGTCTGATTTATATGAAATCAAATGTGATTTGCGAAATAACACGTGATTCCTAACATATAAATTACATGTGATTTGTACAGACGCAAATTCTAACACTTAAATGTAACTCGAAAAATAAAGATTGTCGAAAGTATATCAAAGTGCCCTCTACTAAAGATAAAAAAATTCTCATCGCGATGGTGTATTTTTGGCGCTTAACGATTTACCGTATGCAAGATATTTATTTTCAAAAAAGATGGAAATTTTACTTATTTATTTATTTATTTTTTATGAAAGAATAAGTTGTCAAGATTTGTTCATTGGGTATTTAGACAATATGGAGTCTATATTAAACTCAACTCTACTATTCATAAAGAGTGTATATCTTTTCTTAATCAATTTCTAAACTTGACAATTTTTCAAAAACACATACTATATTGATTTTAATAAACACATGCTTTGTATTTCATAAAACGCACGCTTTGCATATCGAACCAAAATCACGATTTTGCAAGTATAATTATTTGCCGCTATACACCATCACTTTGCGTGGGTACTCGTCTAATTATAAGTAATAAACTAAGGCAAACATGTTAAAAGTTACATTTATATAAGAAATCAAAATCTTGCTAGTTTAGTTATACTTAAAACTAATACATATATGAAGTTATAAGTTTCTAATGTAACACTTAGGGTATGTTTGGCGAAATGAGTTGGGGCTGGGGTTGGACTAGGATTTAATTATAACCCGAAATTAAAATTTGTATTTTTATAAACTTGTTTGGCAAATGGGCTGGGTTAGGGCTTATTATTGCAAAATTACTAAAAAGGACATAATTAAATGAGTTTTTGTGTATGTTAGATATTTTTGTAGGTAAATAAGTAATTTATTCTTCAAAAGCGTCGGGCTAAAGTTTTTAGCCCCTTTTATAGGGCTAAAGTTTTTAGCCAACTTATATTTTATAAGCCCTTCCATAAGGCTCATGACAAACGACACTTATTTATTAGCCTGCTTATTTTAAAAGCCCAAGCCTCAATAAGCCCATTTAAGCACTTGCCAAACATAGCCTTAAAAAAAATAAAAAAATATTATTAAATTTTAAAGTTATGGACGATTTTTGTAGTGGTAAGGTAAATGATAGGAATTATTTATGTAACATTTCACTTAAGGGTGATTTCATGATATAAGGTAACTTTCGGGGACTATTTATGTAATTTTTTGTTACAGTTTATAAAGTTTTTTCAAGGACTATCTTTGTAATCACAAATTAACCACAGGGACGTTTTTTTAATATTTTTCTGAGAGTGTTTGCGTAATCGCCTGTGAACCGTGGGTACTATTTATGTACTTTTTCCATGAAGAGTTACCGTTCATTATACATATATATTAAAACCCATAGGATACTACGTCGTATTGCCAAGCCATTTTTCCGCCAAAAGTGATGGGCTACTTTTGGCCTGCTTTTCTGCCCCAATTCGTGAATCAGATTCTGTTTTAGCCCAATCCGTTTCATTAGTACAAATGATAGCGCTTGATTTTGCTGGAACATTCTCGACACACATTCTTATCAAAAACCAGGCTGCGGATCCCAGAATCAATCAAGGTATGTTTGTCGTTCCAAATTTGTACATATCAAATTATCTAATTAATCAAGGTAGGTATGAGTTTGTAGAAAACTAGAAGGGAGGGTTGAATAGTTTACCGGTTTTTAACTTGATTTTCTTTGAAAACTTTTACGTGTAATTGACAACTAAACAAATAAGCAATAAATAATATGCAAGAATAAAAGTAAGAAATGATCAAACCACAACACGAATGTTTATCGTGGTTCGGCTACAAGGACTCTTTTTCCTTGCCCTACTCCACGCCCCGAGTATCCAACTCGAGAGTTTCTTGCACTAGTCAACAAGCTCCTTTAACCGGCGGAGAAAACCTTACACGTCGCTTACACACTATTTCCGACACTAAGCTAGATGTCGAGTTCTTTCACAAGGGTTTAACCACTCCTGATAGTTCTTTTACAAGGGTACAACAACTCCCGATACACTAAGTATTTTGAGGACTAAAATACTAACCGATCACTACAAGTGGATACAATAAAATGATGTATAAACTTTACTAGTTTACACTATGCTATGCTTAACAAGTCTTGCAACGTTGTGTTGAAGCTTGTGAAGTCGTGATCTTCTTGCTACAAAGAAAGACTCACAAATATGAAATGGAACTGAGTTAGAAGAGAGAAATGAAAGTATATGCAGTATGTTATGATAGTAAGTGGTGAGAAGAACTCAAAGAGTGGGTTGCTATTTATAGGCAAACTTCCAGACTAACCCACGGATACGGCGGAACCAATCCTTTGGTTCCGTTCGTTATACCCGAGGGTTCCGCCAGCATGTCTGACAGAATCCTGCACAAAATATTTCACAATCTAACTCAATATTCTCAAGATCTCACAAAGTCAACTTTGAGATCTTTGAGTATGAATCTACACAAAATAAAACATGTTTCTTACACATATGTTTTCTTGAAGGGACATGTGTGATGCAACTGATGATGTAAGTATATATATATTATTTCTAATTTTAGATATACTTAAAAAGAAAGTATTCTTGTAAAAGTGTTTATGTAGAGACTTAAAAATGTTTGTTTGAAATATTTAGCAAGTGAATGATTTACTAAAAAATGTTTGATTACTTATATCCTAATAAGACACACTCTTTTAGAAAACTTACTAAATATACTTATATGACATTTTTAACACATGACATTTTACTAAAGTATACTTAACCATTTTATAATTTGAAATCACTTTATGAAAACATGTAAATGTAGTTTGAGTGATGTTAAGTAAAAGACTTCTAAACTATATTTATGATTTGCTAAAAATAAACTTTACATTTTGTTGTTAACAAAACTAAGAAAGATCGTAAAATATAAATAACGTTTTTAGGCGATATTTGTATTAACAATCTCCCCCTTTTTGTTGACGACAAAACATAAATTTTATTTGTAAGCAAATAGATAATTATAGATTTTGAGTCTTTTAAAAATTTATATTTAACATGATTATTCCAACTTTTAAGTATGATTTTCATGATATGTAAATGATGCAACAAAGTTGAATTGGTTAAATATGTTATCTCCCCCTTTTTGTCGAAACAAAAAGAAGAGTGGCGAAGTGGAAATGTTTCATGCCATATACTCCCCCTTGGACAATACTCCCCCTAAATGGAGTGCCAAGAGAGGATACATGGATTTTGATCCTACAAAAAAGAGTTAGTAGATGCAAGAGTGATTGATGGTAAAAAGTACCAACAAGCATTTATAATGTTATAAGTGAAAGTAATCATCTCACAACAACATTTGCCAATATAAATAATGAACACAAATGAGAATGACCAACCAAATATAAAAGTAGAACTATTATATTTCAAGTAAAATTTTAATTTGATTTAAAAAGTCAAACTTAAAGACTTGAAAAAGTCTACTAGTCATACAAAGGAAAATAGAAAAATGAAAACAACAACAATAAAAAGACAAGGTTCCTAGGTGAGATTCTAACATTTATTGGATTTCTTAATGATGCTCTAAACTTGAGGTGGATGAGAGATGGCATTTAGACGCTCCAAAATGTGGTTTAGGATAAACCTCATTTCATATGTTAGCTCACGGATGTCCTTTTGACACCGTTCACTTATATGAGCGGTTCTCTCACAATGCCCACAATCATGGCCGGGAAAGTTAGGTGGAAGAGGAATTTCATTTGTTGGTGGATCATTGGTGGTTGATGGAGAAAATGTGGATGGTTGAGAGGTGTTTTGATTTCCTACAATAGATGAGTATAGTGCCGTTTGGAAATCCATTACATGGTTGAGATGAGAGTCAACCATATGCTTGAAAGCATAAAGGTGGTTCAAGCGTGTATTGAGTTCCTCATGAGTGTTTGAAGAGTTGGCCCATATGGATGCTTCTATTTCCTCATAGGAAGGAAATAGGGAATCAAAGTGTTGGGAATGCTGATGCGTGGTTTTGTGACCTTACAACAGGTTTTACCTCTCAAGGGATCTCAAGAGGCTTACAACCCCACCAGGCAGTGTACCTGACCGATGTAGTATAGGATAGTGGTAAGTACGGGGGATTGATCATTCTCTCACAGGGAATAGTGTTTGTTAGGATAGAAAAACTACTCTAATAGGTCTAAGGGTGAAGGAAGATTCTTTTTGTATTTTTATGTTTTTATGAAAGCAAGTAAAATCTCGGTTTTGAAGGAGTGGGCGGAATTAGTTGCTTGTCAACTA
>LBNU01016768.1:187295-202628 GCA_014162995.1 Artemisia annua | reverse complement strand
AATCATATATGATTCGTAAGAATCGAATCATATATGATTTTTTACGAATCATATATGATTTTTACGAATCATATATGATTCTTTCTGGGCCGAAATTAAAAAAAAAAAAAGTTCGTCGAAAAAAAAAAATTCGTCGAAAGTATATAACAATGCATATCTATAGAAAGATCATTTAATTCTCGTCGCGATGGTATTTTTTTTGTAGCTTAAAGATTTACCGTTTGCAAGATATGTTGTTTTGAAAAAAAATGTGGAAAATATAAATGGGTGGCTATGATTGGTTGATAAGTTCTATGACATGTATGGGTTCTTCATGGATCTCAACTCCTCGAGAGAATGTGTCAAAACTCAAAACCTAGGTATAAGAAGGTAAATTACTTATTACTCACTTTGTCTTAATTAATATTATTGTCTACTTTTATTTCTTTTTCGTTTTATCTCAAATTAATTGTCCTGTGTAAAGTATAATAGTTGAAATTTCTTAAGTTTATCATATTATCCTTAAATAAAATTGTTATTTACAAAAATAAATAAAAACATTAAATATATGTAAGGGTGTGACTTTAGCAAAAATCAAAATTGTAATAAAAGCATTTTCTTAAATAACGTGTTTTTCACTTTGATGACAATAATTTTCGGTTGGAATATGTGCATGTACAAATGCAACTAGTTACACTTCTTTATAGGACAAAATACAAATACATATAAAATATGTTGATCTTAGAATTAGTGTTTGTTGAAGTATATTTATCCATGTTACTATATATTTATTTTATTCATCAAGTTATTGAATATTGCGTGTATGTTGGCTCAAGTACTGAATTTTGTTAAACCTGAAACGGATTACTCCCTTAACCGGTTATCGGGTGATGGCTTAGGATCAAATGAGAAGAAAACTTAAAATGAGAAGGATGAGAAATAACTATAAATACAAATTAGATATGCGTCGACTTGAATTAGATGCATCCCTAATCTTTTAGATGCACCCTAATATATTTTCTTGCTAAAAATTAGATGCATATGCATGTATTAGATGCATTTCATCAAGTTAGAAGAATCCTATGTATTTTTCGCCCTCTGCGAGTCAAATTTGTTGCTAGTACTACTTTACATCGTTTTCACTTCAAAATCACTTTCGAAACTAAGTGAAATGCATCTAAATGAATAGAGATGCATCTAATTCAAGTCGATGCATCCAAAATATATAGTTATAGTTATTTCTCATTCTTCTCATTTTAAGTTTTCTTCTCACTGGATCCTTACCCATCGGGTGATAGCATGTTTTCCTTGTCCAATGTCCATGACAGTAAATGACTCCTAATCAATGTTACTATATTATGTGACAATGTTAACCTNAAAAGCTTACATAACAAGATACTTCCAATTCTCTAAATAAGAAAAACCACTACTCAAAAGGTACCATTAGACTCTTATGAAAACAAAATTACTTTATACCAAGACTTTTGAGCTTGATACTATACGTGTCATATAAAGCATCTAAATTCTCTGAAAATCGTAGACCTGATCCGCATAATCATGATAATCATAGTCATCATAATCATCTTTACGATCATGACCCCACCAAATGTTAACCTAAGTTATTGTACTATGCCAAAATATCCAACACCAACTTACTATGCTATTTGAAAATGTATTTCATTATTTTAATCACTTTTAAAAACGCCAATTAAAGTTAGAACCTTAGCAAGAAGCCAAAAGCAAGAGAAAAAATTACATCGCCAATGAAAGAGAATTACAAAGATTATCAAATCAATCAACCCAATAATTTTCCCATGCCTATTAGAAATCCAATTGAAGAGTGTGACATGCCGTTGTTCAAGATAAGCTCAATCTTTGGTTTTTTGGAGAAGAAGTTGAATTCGTTCCTATAGCACTATAGAACCCAAAAGTGTAGTGTGCGCTACCAGCTTACCACGTCAACGAAGATGGAATAAGAAGCCTTTTACATCACTTTTGCGTCAAGGTTGAAAGCATCATTTAGGCATAAGATGTTTACATGACTGAGATCACCATTTTTAAATGTATTCCCAAATTTTCGCGGTTATCTTGCCAGAGATTAAGATGTGTTTTTACGTTTAATGTGTATCATCTCAAACGGGACATCAGACCGAGTTCAACTTTGTACCCCTCTTGTCTACGGTTGACACATAGATCCACGAATGTAGTTTTCAAAAGAGTTAGCTTTGCAATCCAAAAAGGGCTAGCGGCGCAGCTTGTTGCTCGTTTTCCTTCAACCACTATGTAAATTCTATTGTGATGAAATAAAATTTAAAAACAAATAATAATATAATAATAAAAATAAAATGGACGTCTGCAATTATCCAAGAAGTAAACATTCACCTTAACTGGAAGTCTGGAAGTAGGTTACTCCGTTTGAAGAGAGGAATTGCTTTTTATTGTTTCCATATATACCCACGCACTTATTTAATACATAATTCCGTTCAACATTCTTCTTTGATTATTAGTTCAATTTGTATTCCATATATACGTTATTACACAATCTCATTATATAAACGGTTTGATTTGTGTCAATATAATATATGTTCTCTAAATTTTTCATAAAATAGTTCATACGACAAACAATCACAACTAGTCCATAGTGTTGTTCCCGTTTACTTGATTACAAAACTATTTGTAAGTAATTTAACCAAGTAACATGCCTAACAATATTTGTTTACACTTTATAGCACTTTATACATGGATATGATAAACACACAAAATATGTGGTGATCTCATCACTAAACTCAAACACAAACCAAAGTTAGTGTTTGAGTAAGAACTATGCTTAATCAACATATATATGTATCTAAGACTTAGGTGGTGTTTGTTTTTTAAGAGGCTCTGAATCTGAATCTGAACCGCACATCTGATCTGAATCTGAGGCATAAATGTCTGAATCTGACCGCATCTAAACGGGAAAAAAAAACTCATGTTTGAACCGCACATTTGCTTTCTTGTACTAATTTTTTTTTTTGGTTTTTTTTGTGTCAACAAGAGGCAACAAGAGGCNGGCTCTGAATCTGAATCTGAACCGCACATCTGATCTGAATCTGAGGCATAAATGTCTGAGTCTGACCGCATCTAAACGGGAAAAAAAAACTCATGTTTGAACCGCACATTTGCTTTCTTGTACTAATTTTTTTTTTTGGTTTTTTTTGTGTCAACAAGAGGCAACAAGAGGCAACAAGAGGCATTCAGACACCCCTCTCAAGTCTAGACCATTAAGATCTTACTGCCTCTGAACGCGTCTGAATGGGGAAAAAAAACAAACGATCTGAACGACCAAAATGTCTGACCGCGTCTGAACGGTTCAGATTAAGAGGCTGTTAAGAGCCTCTTTATGAAAAACAAACACCACTTTAGTTCTATTTTGGAGGAGTAATTTGAGCTCTTGAATGTGTTCATAACTTTTAATACGAGAGATACAAATTACTCCTTTACAACATTATATTTACAGGAGAATACCAATGTGGATACCCGTGTGGTAAAAGGCACGTGTCAACTGTTTTGTGGTGTAGTACTATTCTTCTATTCTTAGGTCTAGTACAACCTTGCTTTTAGGAACAATTGTGACAACTGTTCGTACCTTTTTACCAACTATAGTACATTTTGACTTTTTTATAAGTGCCTTTCACTTATGTTTCCAAGATGTTTCCCGCTCATGTATCAGTGACTTAAAGATCCTAGCAAAATGTCTAAGTCATCAAAATGTCTTCAGTTTGTTGGGGAGATCTTCATGTCATTGCGAGTTATTGTCATCACTCACTACTCCATCATCTTGATACTGGTTCTTATCTTCACTATCTGAGAATCATCTCAGGTTGTGATGAGTCTTTTTATCAGACTTTGAAAAACTTCTTGAAGATGACTTCCTGAATTTTTTCTTACATTAATTGACTTGTTTTATACTTAGGTTATTTTCCATTCAAATCTATACAATGAATAAGTAGGCTCTAAATTGACCCAACACACACCTTTCGTTTATAAACAATATCAGGTTTTATGTACAGATTACATGAGTTCAACAATTATTTTTGAAAATTTAATTCTTTATTATAGGTGAATCAAAATAATTACATAGGGGGTTGAATTCATACTTAACTTAATGACAATATATTATATATGACAATCAATCTTAAAATAAAGGTAAGTTTGAAAGTGAACTTCAAACTTCCCTGATTAAAATGAGAGAGTACCACTAGTTTAATTCGCGAAAGAACGTCAATATGTGATTTGCGTTGGTTTTTCCAACAAAATAGTCAAAGATGTTGTAAATGCCCTTCTTCTATATTCAATCACGAGAAGAAGTGAACATTTATTTTTGACATTCTCTTATATAGGCATTGGTACAAGGTCATCGCGTGAGGGTCTTTTGACGTGTCAAACATCTAGCGGAGAAGTATATATTTTACATTTAACACATTTATTATTAGGAAGAACCAAGATCCTCTTTTGTGAACAGTTTTGAAAATTGTTTAGTGCAACTTTACCAAACTCGTATGGTACTTGTTTTGTACTTTCATGCATTTACTTTTTCCCGCTTAGATTTTCCTTTGAAAATTACCACCCAATTGCTTAGATATTTCGAATAGCAAAATATCTTTTCATGTTTGTTTAGAGAGAAAGATATTTGATTTATCAAGTTATTGTGACCACTTCCTGATTCGAATATTCATCTAGTTCAAGTGTTCCTCTTGCTGAGACCGCATCAGAGAGAAAAATACCTTCAAGTTACCTTCGATTCGCTCACTTGTTGCTGATTGAACTTTGTTGAAGACACTCTGTTTATTTTTTTATCAACGAGATTAATTATACTTCCACTATTTATTTTTAAATCTAGGTAGATGCCATTTAACACTAAATTTGTCCAACAAATATCCGACATCCCTGCCAAACACCATCATTAAACACTCTGCCACCATACGAAAACATATCCTTTTATATTTTAGTTTGGGGTTTTTGGTTTTTAAGCTATAATGATTGGGGGCTAAATTTGATAATTCATGGTGGTGGTGGTTTTAGGTGATGTTAAAGATGAGAATAGTGTCTAGTGATGAAATTGTAAATAGAGATAAAAAGTGTGGCAAGAAGAAAAAGATTGACGATAAAGATGTTTAATAAGTAAAAATGGCTTCATAGAAAGTTCACGACATATAATAGCCAATCATTATTATTATAGTAATACCAATAGCATGTTAGCTCAAGTTCAGTAATCTACGTGAACCAAAAAATATGTTTAGTAACTTAGGCGAACAGTTTCCAATTGTATGATAATTTTTGTGTCTGTTAAAAATCCTGTTAGCTAATAAAGCCCAAGTGTGTTTAGGTTCATTTAGCCCGTCTAGTAAACCAATGTTTCTCTTTTGTTATCTATATATAAACGCATGTATAGTTTTTATTGGAACCATCGAAAATACAAATCATTGTTGGATCTTTAGTTTTTACATAATATTAACAGTCATGATATAAAACCAATTGGAACTCCAAAATCGGGATTAAAAATTGTAAGTAGTGGCTACTTGTACTCTCCATCACTTTTGAATTATTGATATATGATGGTATGTTCTTTCTCTGATTTGGAGCTTTCTATCATCATCACATGGGGGGTTTGCTTTTATTTGTAACTAGCAAAAACAAGATTGACCATAGCAATTACGAAAAGGTTAGAATTCAAGCCGTACATTGAATTTATTCAGGGCCTCTTTGTTATGTGGTGTTGGGTTAAGGAGATTTGAGTAAAAGTAAATATTTGTTTAATAACCAAGAGTTTTCAAATAGTGATCTAAACCTTAATATGCGGATTCTACAAAACCCCTAGCCATATAACTTTGCTGACAAAAAATCTGACTTATCCTTGAAATTTGTGTAAAATAAATTGATTTAATACTTGTTTTTAATTCTAACCACATATCAATATTATTATTTCTTTCAAATGAGCCGTTTATAATATCATGATTTTTTTTACTATATAAAATCTTATATACTAAAAGCTTAAGTAGTCTTATAAATGCAAAGTGACCACAATAAATGTTTCATAAATTGAAAGTGAAATAAGGAGGCTTCATGTGTTAGTACATTGATTTAATAGTCATGCATAAGGGTAAGTACAAAGGAGCTGGAATTAGTGATTCGAGTAATTGAATGATTAAGTGGCTAAATTTAATGTGCAAAAGGATTTGTGCACAAAAATTTGTACGGTACAACTGTACAAGGTAGTTTAAGCAACATCAAAAGTATATCAATTACACAATATTGGGTGGCTTAATTTAATGTGCAAGAGGATTTGTGCACAAATTGTAGTACGGTACACGGTAGTTTAAGCAACATGAAAAGTATATCTTCTATGCTATCTAAAGATCGAAGTGCTTAATTTAATGCGCAAGAGGCATTGTACACAAAAGTTTGTACGGTACAATATGTTTTGCATGAGGAATCGTGCACAAAAGTTTGTACAGTACAACATGTTTAAAGCCATCTCTAAACCTCAAAGAATACAAACCAAAAATGCCATGAATGCATAAATTAAACACACCAATTAGTGGTTAGTTTTTTTACCTTCCCGTCCATGAGTTACAAATATTTTATCAACTATATAATGTTTCAAAAATCACACACAACAAACCACAACTTCCTCCACACCGCGTGCACATTGGGCTACAACTTATTATGGTGGTAAAGTAAGCATCATATCGTCTTACTTATTTAGCATATTGATTTATATTGTTTTATGTAAATTTCACGTGTGTTTTGTGTGTGTAACAATGTAGAACATAAAGATGGTGCTTAGGAGGTTTGGTAGTAACATCATCTTCTCTAATGGTTTAAGAGATCCTACACATCGTTGTCTTATCAATTAAGTGGAACATGCATGAACATTTTTACTTTGATCAAAAATGCAAAATATTGATTAACTGTATTTAAATTACTAACGATCAACTATTTCTAATTGTTTTTTGCAGCGCGTCAAGAAGCATTAAAGAAAGAGATCGAGAAATCACAAAGATTGTATCAAGAACAAAACATGCAAAAGGTCAATGAATAACAACGACAAAGACGACAACAACAACAACAAGAAGAAGAACAACGCCACGGCCACCGGTGGAATGAATACTTAGCATTGATATTAATAGTACGTTACAAATTAAACATGCAATATTTTACTTCATGTAATACCGATAAACGGGCTAATACTATTGATTCGTTAGCAAGTAAGTTTGTTATTCAATTTTTAGTCAATAATTATTACTACACTTTGTTGGTGCATTTTAATATTTTTTTCTTTTAATATAGTTTTTTGTCTTGCGGTGTGTTAACGTCACTTTCTTAATTAAACGTCTTGGAATATTGCGTGACTTTGATATTTGATATGACTGTGTAAATTATGTCGATGTTACATATTGAAAATGGTAGTATATAATGAAAATATAATAAAAATATCTTCACACTATCATCTTAACAATGAGAATCTTCTAAATCAAAGAAGTATATAAAAGAGAAGAAAATTGTGTTTAGTTAAATGTCGGGTCTATTGATTGATTGGAGCGGGTTTATGATTCGGACTTGGGTCATTGGATCTAATTTTTTATTATACGAGTTATAATTTATACTCTTGAATATACTAATTACTTTAATGTTTTATGTTTTTATAGTTTTGTTAAAAAGGAAATTCGTTTTATAGTTCGCTTTTAATAATGTAATTTATTTGAACAATGAAGTCCGTCTTTCACAAAAAATGAGAGTTTCAAACATGAACCGAACATTACGAAAAAAACAATTAGATCCAACATGTGTGCATTGCATGGGTCCTGAGGTAGTCCAAACCTGTGTGCATAGCACGAGGATGAATATAAAAGGTCTCCAACATTAATGTCATCACTTCATATTTAAAATAATTTATGTAACTTATACATATTAAAAAATTACATGTGAAGAGACTATTTTCAATGTAACATCTTGAAAAAAGTCTCTTCACATATACTCTTTTAATGTCAATAAACTATTTTAAATGTGTGTCATGCTTAGAAATGTGATACCATCACAACTTAGATATATAATGACGAAAATAAATGCCGAAGATTACGCTATAAAAACTTATATACTGCCCATGTGCAACTCAATAAAGTATTTTAAATACGTATAAAGCTTAGCAAATGTGTGACACCATGACAACTTAAATATAAAATGAGGAAAATAAAAGTCGAATATTATGCTATGAAAACTTCTATACAGCCCGTGTGCATCGCACGTATTTTAAATCTATGAAGACTTAAGGGCCGAAGAATACACTATGAACACTTACATACAACCCCTTTTAATGTCAAGAAACTATTATAAATGTGTGTCGTGCTTACAAAAATGTGTGATACCATCACAACTTAGATATATAATGACAAAAATAAGTGCCTAAGATTATGCTACGAACACTTAGATACAACCCATGTGCAACGCGTGGGTCTTCATTACCATACTTACAAAAGTTGCGATACCATCACAACTTACAAACCTAATGACGAAAATAATTACCACACATTACACAATGACCAATTAGATAGAGCCCGTGTGCAACGCACGGGTCTGAATTACTTGTAATCATAAATTTAAAGCTTGATTTATATTAGGGCCAATGACTTAAAGAGACCAAGAGAATTTCTTTTTCCACTATATAGACTATTTTAATTTTGGTCGTTTAAGATTTTAACTCTTTATATTATAACATACAATTATATATTTCTCTCTCTTATTTTTTTTAACCCAAATCAAATCCAAATCAAAATCTAAATCTGAATCCAAATCCAAATCTTAAACCCATTTATAAACCAAACTGGCCCTCATTTATTTCGACATTTAAATATATGAAAAATCTGCTTAGCTTGTTTTAGTTTGACTATTGGACAATTTTTTGATTTGATTAGAGGTCTTGGTTGACTTGTTCCTTTGTTAGGTTAGGTTTTATTTGCGTAATTCGAAACTTGCTTAATTCCTTTCTTGTTGGAGTTAGTTTTAGATCCATTGTCTGATATGCTTGGAGATGTGATATAATTGTTGAATCAGTTTAGTTGGAGTTAGTTTTAGATCCATTGTCTGATTTGCTTGGAGATGCAATATAATTGTTGAATTAGTTTGATTTTGGTTTAGAATTGTTGCTGATCGATTAGAGATACATATTAGGTTCGGGTTTTGTTTTGTTTCGCTACTAGGTTTTGACTTGTCCTTATTTGGTTTGATTTGATTTGATTTGGTTGGCACTTGTTAGTTAATATGGATAACTGTAAGAATGAATTTAAGATGGATTCATCATTGTTTGAGCAGTTTCAGAAGTTTGTAGATATGTATGCGCAGTTTCAATTATTTTTAGACAAGTTTGAGAAATTTAAGAAGTTTATAGACTTTCAGCCTCGTGCTTTGTCAAGCTCCTATAATAAAATTTTGACATCATCATTTTCTAAATAGATATTAGTTTCGGATGTCCCTCATCACATGTATCACAATTCATTTCTATGAATCTGAATTCTTTAAAATTAATTGTGGCTGCTACTTGCAATTCTACACCATTAACAGGTATTGTTTCGGTTGATACACCATGTGTTGCTTTATGTTATGTTTACTACATACCAACCCTTACTATGAATCTTGCTTTTGTGAGTAAAATTTGTGATTCTGGATATAATGTCAAATTTTATGTTTCTGATTGTTCTATATGACCGGAAAACACAGGATGTTGTTGGGACATGTCATAGGAAAGTGGATCTTTATGTTTTGGATCACTTTAGAGACATTCATGAAACTGCATCATCTAGTGTGGATTTATCTTCTTTTTTGGTGAACTATTCTTCTTCATCATTTTATTTATGACACTCTCATTTAGGCCATGCTTTTGAGTCTCGTTTACTATTTTTAACATCTACAAGAGCGTTGGGAAAACTAGACACTCATCATATTTCTAATTGTGGTGGTTGTAAACTTGCAAAGGTCTCAGCATTGTCGTTCAATAATAGTATTTCCTCTTTTATTGCTCTATTTGATCTAGTGCATTTTGATGTTTGGGGACCATATCCTGTATCCAAGAAGGTTCCAAATATTATGTTTCATTTATCGATGACTTCACTCGCTATACATGGTTTTATCTAATGAAACATAGGTCCGATTTTCTTACAGTTTTCAAAGAATATAGAGAACTTGTGAAAACTCAACACTTAGCAGTCATAAAATCATTTCACTATGATTTGGGGAGTGAATACACTTATAATGATTTAGTTGGTTTATTTAAATCGGATGGTACCATATATCAGACCTCTTGTACGGACATTCCTAAAAAAAATAGTATTTCTGAACGGAAGTATTGCCATCTTATTGAGACGGCTAGATCCTTTTTATTGTCACTTGATGTTCCTAGTGTATTTTGGAGAGAAGCGGTTCTTATAGCCACATACGTGATCAATAAAATCCTAACTGCACATTATTCTGGTTTATCTTCTTTTGAAAAGTTGTTTGAAATTTTTCCTAATTGTTCCCCACTGTGTGTCTTCGGTTGTACTTGTTTTGTTCTAAAACCACATGTTAAGCGTACGAAATTATCTTCGAAGTCCAATTTATATGTGTTCTTGTGTTATGGTGTTAGTCAAAAGGGACATCGTTGTTATGATCTAGTAGGTAAAAAGTTGTATATATCTTGCCATGTTGAGTTTTTTAGAGCATATTTCGCACTATTATGTTCCTTCTTGTTCACATAATTTGACACAATCTGAACTTATAAAAATTGATTCTTTGATGATTTCATTAATGAACCTACACATGTTGTGTCACCGATAACACCATAACTGATGACGTATAGTACGGACAACATGTTTATTGGGCCTGGACTGACAACTGGGCCTGGACTATACAACTGGGCTCCAGCCCAACAAGCAAACAGGGCCCGAATCACATCACACATAATCGGGCTCCGGTCCTACAAACAAACCGGGCCCGGACCCAACAAACCGGATATGACTAAAGCCCAAGCCACGAGCAAGGCACAGTCCGGACATATAAGGGCGCGTACGAACCACTCGAGCGGCACCCCCGAAGCACGCTCACGGACCGGCCCACGGTCCGGAAAGTGATCTACGTCCACAATCATCGATTAAGCAGCGGACCCTTGCCCGACAAGGGTCCCATCTCGGCCACTACAGCAATATGCGAAATGCTAGGAAACCTTAGCATTTCGACCACCTATAAAAGGTAACCTCGGTACACACATTCGAGATATGACTTTCTCACTCATTCCAATGCACACATATTTCTCTGACAACATGAGTACTTATTCTCACGCCGGAGCTTAATCGTGGGGTCCGTCCCCATGATAAGGCTAACTGTGTACTTCTACTTGTGCATGGATTCAATCTACTACTTGGATTAGTGAATAAGCAACATAGTGGACGGTCCATCAAGGACGGCCCACCACGGACTAAGCCCAATCTTAACCCAACCACAGTTTTTGCACTAACAAGTTGGCGCCATCCGTGGGACCCAGTGCATAACTGCGTTCTTGAAAAATACTCACCATGAGCAAACAACCCAGCGGTATCATTTCCATATCAACATCCGCCTTGCGGAAAAAGGTAAGGAAAGTCGAAACACGGAAAGGTCAAACCAAACCGATACTTAATGAGGCCACCCGGGAGCCCAATCGTAACCATGACCTTCAATTACTGATGGACTTGAATGAGAAAGCTCATCAAAAGAAAGTTCCCTTGAACAAGTCCAAAGGTAAGCAGGCGTGCTTAGGCTCCGAAGAGAATCAGCGACACCCGGAACCAGACATGTTCAAGAAAAAGAAGAGCTCGAAGCAGAAAAGGAGAAAGAAACAATCTGAGGACACATCTAAAATCCCTAACAGCGGAGACAAAAGTTTAGATGCACCAAGAAAACGAAAATTGGAGAATGTAACAATATGTGGAAAGTCGGAAAGCGAGATACACAGCGAGCTACGGAGTGATGGAATGTTCGCATGCTTACACCCATACGACCCTACGCAGCAAACGTACTGCCGTACGAAAAAGGAAGCTGAAAGGAGTAACCATGGAATCCGTTTCACAGGGGTAAAGCCCAACTCCAGAAAGAGCGACAAGGTATCCTCTGAAAGCGCAAGAACCAACGGCGGATGCGTAACGCAGTGGCCGGTATGCAGAAAAGTTGATCTGTTCAACTCAAACCTTCGCAATGCCAGATTATCAGAAAGACTATACGTGCCAGATCACGTTAAACGGTTCGACGGAAGTACGGACTCAATGAATCACCTCAAAGTCTTTCAAGCCATAGCGCGAGTACAACACTGGGACACGCCCACTCAACATCACATGTTCAAATCTACACTCTATGGACCCGCCAGGATCTGGTTCAACAGTATCCCTCCAGAGTCCGTAAACAACTACCAGGAGTTGCAGGCAGCATTTTTACAGGCTTTCCCCGAACACGAAAGAACTACCAAAAATGGTGCGGAACTCCGCAACCACAAGCAAAGAAAGGGAGAGTCTGTAAGAGAGTACGTGCGAAGGTTCTAGGAAAAAGGCGGATACAAAAAAAAAATATGGGAAAATACAAAAATATCGGAATTTGTACGCGGATTATCTGACTCAGAGTCAGCTAAACGCCCCTAAAAAGCAGGGTAGTAGGGAACACCGTACCTGATCCTGCTAATACCAAAGCGGCGCATAAACCAAGATAGATTGTGAAGAGATGCTTGTCTAATACTAGAGGCTGACGACGATAAGCTAGATAATATAAGACAGATATGCCAAACAAGCCGCCAAAAGGAAACGCGGGATGGGAGTCTACGACATAAAGCAAAGCTCGCATTAAAGTACAAACTTCTTCGGCTAGGAAACTGTGACGTAGCATTAACGCCTCATAAAGATGAAGTCATTTCGCTCTACCGACCACCTCTAGGACAAAGCAGCTCCGGTATCACAGAACAAAAGAACCAAGAGCTAGCGAAGTTCCATAAGGACTCCGGGGGCAAACAAAAAACCTCTCTCAGGTTCTCCCGCCAGGACAACGCGCGGGCCGCCCAGACAAAGGTCCAGAAGGCACAATAAATATTAAGAGGAAAGGCTCAGAAAGACGGAGAAAAAGTGTACCTTCCCAAGACGCTAGAAAGGCAGGAGAAGTACACTTTGCATCAAATCAAACAGACTAGAGGGTACTTAGACTACAGAGCCAGGCACGTGCCGACGAACTAAGTCATTAAGAACATTAAATGCTCACACGCGATGCAACAGTGGAATCCTCCCCTATAAAAGGCTGCCACATAGAGGACGGAAGAACAACAAACCACTCGAAGTAGCACGAAGATAACAATAAAGGGATGAAGAACAATACACCAACGTATACCTCCCACCCATCAAATGTCTGCTCAAATAGCGTCCACACAGAGCATATAATTCCAAAAACGAAACAAAGGCAGAAGATGATCACCCGATGATCAATAAAACGTTCTTAAATGACCAATAATAAAAATTAGTCGCTCTTAAATGACGACTAATAACAATAAAAAATAACGCTCTACAGAACCCCGCCACTCAAACACCCTTCTGTCCCACAGTAGGGCACTCTTTTGTCCATGACGGTAGGCTTCAAACCGTTCTCGTGCCAAAAGACGTCTCAATGTAACGACCCTCCACCCCACCAATGCAATCATTCCTAAAGCCACCGGCCGGGACTAGAAAAGATCCTGCCTGGCCCATGCGGTTCAGAGCGGAAATTCTCGCTCTCGAATAACGCGCGGACAACGGAAAGCCAGTGACCATCAAGGTTCATGTTGAATGTCCGAGTGGCAATAAGCCGGAATGGTTTAACGGATGATTGAGTATGACAGCCATATGAGGGGACGGGTCGTAAGAGGACAGAAGGGGAAGATAAATGCGGGTAAGAGCATGCGTTGGTGAGGAGGGACGCAAACGAAAAATCGGGGGTGATTCGTTTCTAAAATATTACCCTGATTATCAAGATCTTCACCACAACACCAAGCAACAAAGGATGAATGATGCCTTCATTACTGTTGCTGACTAGAGCGGATCCAAGGTTGCTAGATTGCAAGCCAAGGGTACTCCGCCGAACCTTACCGCCAACGCGAGTTACAGCGACAAGCTAACACGCGGTCCCCAGTCGCTGAAACATCTCCGACCCGTTTTCGGAGCATGATTTCACACGGGAATCAGCTTGCTCAATTCGTCAAAGTTCGGAAGGAAGATCAGGCACTACTTGGGTGCATCAACTGAGGTTTGCTAGTACATGCTCATTGGCTTGACGGGCTTCTTTATTAGGATCCGCAAGCACCATACAACATCCTCACTACAACGGGCATATAAGGAATCATAAGACACACGCAAAACAGCATGCGGTGCCAAAGATTTCTAAAAATGGAAGAAAACGACAAAAGATCTAGACTACAAGTTAGTAAAAAATACCAAACTCCGGCAAGGAGCAGGCAAGCATAAAGACACAATAGCGGACCGCAAAGACCAAAGGTCAAGGAGCGCACGGTGTTCTTCCAAGATGCACGAAGCCAACAATTCAAGCCGGAACTCAGGTTCCGCAAACATGTAAAAGCCGGAGAAATCCGAAAAATATACAATTGTAAAGGAAATTAAGTCCGCTCAGGCGAACAGTTGCAATAAATGTTTGTACTCATAATCCTTTGTTTGTATTATTCTAATACATTTTTAATAAAACGAAAGCGGAGACTAGCTACCTCCGCCAAGCTTAAATTTTTTCAAACTTATTCTATCTACTGTGCAGAAAAACACACAAACGTGAGTAAGCCGCGCACACAAAGGGCACGCCTCAAATAAGTTATCCCGCATAACAAAAGGATGAGTAACCTCATAACTAACTCAAAGTACATAAGAGGTATTGCAAAGCCCGATACTGGGAGGATAACCCACACATATCCAACTAAAACTATACAATAAAATTCGTACCAGTACGTCTTTTAAACATAGCAAAGCACAACGATCAAATGAAACAAAGACACATAAAAGTTAGACGTAACTTTAGCGCAAAAAACACAAATGTTCATAAAAGCTAAAACCATGAACATTCACGATAAAATCTAGAACGTGAAAAATGCTAACACGAGGCGGAATGTAATACAACCAAGGCATAAATTGTTGACATAAATAATGCATAAAAACGTTATTTATATATTTCGATATCTCTACGTTTTGACGATCACAAAATGTAAAATCATTAAACGTAAGATTACTACGTAAACAAGTATTAAGCTAGTTTATATCATTTTATCCAACTTAATCACTTAAGGTATGAATAAAC
>LBNU01016768.1:166099-183688 GCA_014162995.1 Artemisia annua | reverse complement strand
TATATATATATATATATATATATATATATATATATATATATATATATATATATATATATATATATATATATATATATATATATATATATATATATATACTTATATACCTTCCACAACCCTCTCGTCCACTTGACAACTTGATTAATTTCATCCGAAATGATCAAGAAATTTTAGTTGACGAAATGTCAAGTAAAAGTGTCAAGTAATTCCTTTCGTGCGAATACTCACCAACGTATTTTTGATTAAATATAAATCTAATATATATATATAAATATTTTCTTGCTCTTTCCAGAAACAAAAACCACGAAAAATCAAATTTTGGAGGGCGGCCCCCTTAATTTTAAGGGGACCGGCAGCCAAAATAAGGGCGGGCCCCTTAATGTTTAAGGGGGCCGGCCATCTGATAGTTCCAAATCGTTTTCCCTCTTATTTCTTTTGCCAAACACTCCACTTTCTCAACACCTCCACTACCTGCTGCTGCTGTGACGAAAACTAAACCCCAAAACCTCAAAAAACCAACTTCTAAATCACATAATTCGGGTTAATTCGCAAAGGGCAAATTCATCTAACACGATTACCATTACATATTGTAAGCTTTTCATAACACATTTCATCTAATTCCATCTAATTTGGTCAAAATCAAGATTATGCATGTTTTATTAATTTCTTCAAATTCATAATTTCTTTCGAATTGGGTCTAGGACTTCCATAACTAAATGCTTCCCTTAGGATTAGGATGCATAATTAACACTAGGAACTAATAATTACAAACCCTCTTGTCGAAAATTTTTGAAAAATTCCGTACACTCCTTTTCAAAATTTTTCGTAAACACATTGTTGAATAATGCTATAAAAACTCATTAAAACTAATCATATTATGTTTTCATAACTTGTAAAACATGAAACTATATTTTTCGACTAAGTAAAAATATTTTTGTATACGATAAGAGGGTGTTTGGATTATGTCCAAATAATGTCGAAATTAAGTCGTTGTAATTTTTATAAAACATTGTCAAGATTATAAACTTAAAACTAGTAATTTGGAGTTGTCAAGATATATAATTCATATATATATTGACATACTAGTAGCATAGTGTCTAGTTAAGGAAGCGTTTGGTTTAGTAAGAAAAATGGTATTTTTGAGTCAAAATATAAACCATCCTTTTCGAAAACTAATCACATGCATAAGAAACTCGTAAGAAATGGCTAGTTTTACAATCTAATGTAAATCTAGTAAATTTCATGATATATTAAGATGTTTAAAGGGGCGTTTGGATTAGTCCATAACTACTTATTAAACATCGTAAAATATATCTAGAACGAGTTAAAAATAAAAATACGGAACATAGTAAACTACTTCTTAGGATTAAAGTATTAGAGTCGAAGTATGTTTACGTTCCAACATATGTCATAACAATACATACATCATTATTTTTCTTTGTATTTATTGTGGTCTTGTTGTATTGTTGTTGTGTTTAGGTGACAATGCCAAAAGCGACTACCGAAGATATCTCCCAAACCAAAAATTACATTCCAAAAGTTTCCCAAATCCCTACTACATCTCCTTCCATTGGACGTCTTTATCGTCAAATTGAGGATAGAAACGTTCATGAGGGACGTGTAGTAGATCGTGCTTATTCTCAATCCGACTTCATTGATCGCTTGTTTACAAGCATCAATTTCGATTGTCTCTACGAAATAAATGAACCCATCACCCCTCGTTTCCTTGTTGACTTCTATAGCCAAGTCACGGTCCAAACCGATGACCTTGGTATGGTCTTCATTTCTTTCATGATCCAACACAAATTCATAACCTTAACTCTCGATCAATTCGGTCAAATTCTTCAAATCCCTTTTAGAGGTCAAGCCNCCATCACCCCTCGTTTCCTTGTTGACTTCTATAGCCAAGTCACGGTCCAAACCGATGACCTTGGTATGGTCTTCATTTCTTTCATGATCCAACACAAATTCATAACCTTAACTCTCGATCAATTCGGTCAAATTCTTCAAATCCCTTTTAGAGGTCAAGCCGTTTTCTCTAATGAATGGGATCTTGACTCTCTTGAGCGTTGTCGTCCTACCTTTAGTCCTTATCTTTCCCACATTCCTTCTCCCGACGAAATTCGTCAAATTCTTGGTTTGGAACATGTCACCACCACTCGCAAAATCAAATCAAAAAATGTCCAAATCTCCGAAAATCAAATTCTTCTGAAAGAATTAGGCCCCAACATGAAGCGTTGGGAAGAACTCATTCGAGAGAATGCGTTCGGTACCGGAGGCCATCGGGACCATCTCCCGGCATGCCTTGCTCATATGTTGTATTGTATCGTTGCCGAGCAACCGTACAATTTGGCCTACTTCTTCATCAAACGAATTGAGTGCGCAAGAAAAACTCCGAAAGCCAATCTCCCATATGGAATGTTCCTCACTTGTCTCTATCGTCATGTCATCGAGCACTATCCCGATCTTGACGATAGCATCTATGAGTCCATCTATCCCACCTTGCGTCCTCTCGCTCTAAAACAAACTCGACGAACTCGTAGTGACAAGGGAAAATCTCGTCGGCATAGCTTTCACGGCTCATCATCTCATCTAGAGGATGATGATGAGGAGGAAGGCGCCGAAGGTGTAGTACCTCGTCATTCACTACATTCATCGATAATTTAGAGGATCTTGATCTTCCCATGTATCAACCTCCATCTCCTCGTTCACAAACCAACCGAACATTTCATGAGCGACAAACCGTGATTCTCAACCGTCAAAAGAGCTTGCATGAAGAAGTGAGAGGTGGCTTCAAATCCATGGGGAAGACATTGAAGAATTTGTTTGGGAAAAAGAAGAAATGAAGGAGATTTTCTTGACTTGCTTGATGAACAATATTTATTTTTGTGATATTTGGTTATGGATATTTATGTTTTATTTGTCCGATTTATATTCGGAAGTACTTTTATCATACTTAGCTTATTGCTTGGATGCTTGCGTAGGATGTTAACTTGCTTAATTATGTTTAATATATGCTTATGATTGCATGTTTTTTAGCTTAATCTATATATATGTTTGCATGCTTAGCTTATATTTATATATATATGTAACATGTATGCTTTCTAATAGACCAAAACCAATGTGAAATGTCCAAATAGAGCTTGCTGCAAACACAAAACAGAAATTAACATTTTTCCAGAAAAATTTTGAAAATTTTTGTTTTCTGGGTCGTCAGATGGGCGGCCCCCTTAAATTTAAGGGGAACAGCCTGTATTTAAGGGGGCCGGCCACCCATACAGTATTTTTTACTGTTTTCTTTTGCATCTTGTGACTCCTTTTGCTAGTCTCAGCTACCATTTCCCTTTAAAACTAAACTGATTTTGGAATCTAACCATCTATTTTCAAATTAATTCCATTTCTAAACATGTTTTCATACTATATAATCCTCATGCATGTTTAATTCACACTCCATCATCCTCAACCTTCATCAAACTTCATCCTTCCACCATGTCATCACCAAGAACCACCAACTCAAACAATGCCAAGAAACAAAAACTTGTCATTATTCCACCAAAACAACTCTTCATTGACCTCACTAATGAAGATAACACCACTCCATCACCTCAACATCAATGCTCATCTCCTAGTCCACCTAATGCACCCTCAAAAACACCTTCCACAAATGGAACCTCTACTTCCTCCATACCATCAACATCATCCATCAATGACTATATCAACTCTCATCTATCACCTCCACCAAGGGTACCACCACCACCACCTACCATTGAAGATGCATCTCTTGACATCACCCTTTCACTATCACCCATCACACCTCTTGATGCAAACCTCCAATCACCACCAATCAACCCACCAAATTTCAATCTCATCCCATGGAGCTTACTTGAAGCCCATGGGGACACATGCCTTTGTTGCATTCATAACCGAACAATCATCTTCGGTCTAAGAGATGAGATGTTCTACATGTTTTCACACATTGAAAACGTGTTCCATCAACTACACACCACAACTACACCTCCACCACCACCAACAAACACAACTCCACCACCACCAACAAACACATCTCCACCACCACCATCCACATACACACCTCCACCACCATCAACAACAAACACATCACCATCCTCACCATCTCCATGTTCCCCATCATTTCCACCAAATTAAACATGCTTGGTATTTTGCAAATAAAATAGTTTAAACCATTTTGGATGGCAAGCTCTAGGAAGACTTTCATATTAGAGCTTTGGTTAATTTTTTTTATGATTGCTTGTAAGCCTTCATGGCATTTGTTCCTTGCACTTCTTGTTGATGTATTATCTTGCAAATTGATGTATTAACTTGCTAGTATCTATGATTACTTCTAGTTTTTCTTCCTCTTCTTGCATGCTATATATATGTATATTGCTTGTCCACTAAATATTTTTTGCAAGAATTCCATATCTCGATTCTTCTTATAACCTCACAACGAGGGGGAGTATACGTCAAGGGGGAGCTCCAATTATATCGGGATAACCTTTTTGATGCTAACAAAAAGGGGGAGAATTGATATAAACTCACGAAATACTTGTATATATACTAATTTTCGTTTTAATGAGTTTAGATTTTGTAATCATCAAAAAGGGGGAGATTGTTGACATAAATAATGCATAAAAACGTTATTTATATTTTTCGATATCTCTACGTTTTGACGATCACAAAATGTAAAATCATTAAACGTAAGATTACTACGTAAACAAGTATTAAGCTAGTTTATATCATTATATCCAACTTAATCACTTAAGGTATGAATAAACAAGTGCTTAATACATCTCATGATCAAAGGGGTATTTAATTAATTATTACAAAGTTTATTTAATAATATAAACATATTATATATTTTTGAAAAACACTTTTGGTAATAAAAGAAAATGTTTAAATCATACTAAATATATGAATTCAAATTTTTAACCAAAATCAGTTAGTTTTTCACCAAATAAACTTTCCCCACTAAAAGACAGAAAATCTGGCCATTACAGCTGGGCGGCCCCCTTAATTTTAAGGGGGCCGGCCATGAATTAAGGGGGCCAGCCACGCTCCCCTGTCAGATTCTGTCAGAAATTTTCTCCTATAAATACCACCTCAAACCTGGTATTTTTCTCACCTTTTGCACGAAAATTTTCAGATCTGAATCTCTCTAAACATCTTCTAAAACCCTTTGATCATTAGATTATTAATCCTTGTTTCAAGTGATTCAATCCCTTCTCATCCATCCTCATCCAAAGTGCAAAAGAAGAATACTCCTTCAACAACAAAGTTTAAGAAGTATTGTAGATTAGGTGTGTACATTGTGTAAATTATTTGTGTAGTTGTGTTGTGGTTGTAATAAGTAGTTTTANTTTTCTCACCTTTTGCACGAAAATTTTCAGATCTGAATCTCTCTAAACATCTTCTAAAACCCTTTGATCATTAGATTATTAATCCTTGTTTCAAGTGATTCAATCCCTTCTCATCCATCCTCATCCAAAGTGCAAAAGAAGAATACTCCTTCAACAACAAAGTTTAAGAAGTATTGTAGATTAGGTGTGTACATTGTGTAAATTATTTGTGTAGTTGTGTTGTGGTTGTAATAAGTAGTTTTAGGAGAAGTAGAAGTTGTGTAGAGAAGAAGAAGTTGTGTAGTAGTGAAGTGGTGTGAAGTAGTGAAGAAGGTGCAGTGTGTACTATTAGTGAAGAAGTTGTGAAGAGTCGTGAGATTGGTTCTAGCTAGGATTAGAACCTGACATCTAGCTTTGTGTCGTTAAGCCGGTGTAAGCGAAAGTTGTGTAAGGTTTCTCTGCCACAAGGGAGTTTGTTGACATAGTGAAGAAAACTCTCGAGTAGGTGACTCGAGGAGTGGAGTAGGAACAAGGAAGGTGACCTTGTAGCCGAACCACTATAAATCCTTGTGTTGTGGTTTGATCTTTCTAACTCTTTTCATTCATTACTTATTTACTTATAATATATTAGCTTGGTTAGTTAGTAAATATATAATTGTTCATATAGTGCAAGTATTGAAATCACATAAACTAGAATCGAAGTTTTTAAAACAAACTTGTTTTTATAAATTTTAAAACGGACGTAAAACTATTCAACCCCCCCTTCTAGTTTTCCACATAAATAACAACTTGCCAACAAAAAAATAACAAAGAGTATATCCAGATACATACAAGCCGTTCAAAAAGACCACATGCGGTCACGACACAACAACAGTTACTCAACGCTCCGGCGTGGAATGACTGCTTTTCCATCAAGACTATTTACTAAAAAGGTGAAACTACTATCACCCCGAAAAATCATAGTCGTCCACTGAAAGGGACGGTCCAGAGGTAGTAGAGAAGGGGACAGCTGAACTGGTACCAGGCTCATCCCAAAGAAAAGCATATGTACCGAACAGAAACTCAGCAGACAAAGGCTTCGCAAAGGGGGTAAAGACATTGCTAATGATAGGTTCCCCGGCAAACACAACACCCTTAATCTTTTTAGCCCTCTCACGAGCAGCATCCAAAGCCACAGAAATGGGAGTCTCACTGACCATC
Source organism: Artemisia annua (assembly GCA_014162995.1). Classification (NCBI taxonomy): domain Eukaryota; kingdom Viridiplantae; phylum Streptophyta; class Magnoliopsida; order Asterales; family Asteraceae; genus Artemisia; species Artemisia annua. The sequence goes on along the minus strand of LBNU01016768.1, from coordinate 177,134 downwards.
AAACCACTCCCGGCCCCATGCGCGGGAACGGTAAGCTGTCCCACGTCCGGCTGCAACTCAGCCATGCCTGGTTTCTCAGCGAGCTGGTCATCAAGACGAAGAAGCGTCATGATGTTTTCAATGGAAGAGTCCTTACGTGATATCAAACTAACCAACAAAGGAAACTCAAGCCCCCGGAACACAGCCAATGCAGAATCATAATCCGCTTGAGCAGAAGGCCTATGAGCAGCAAGGTCCGTAAGTTCCCTACCATCCTTCCCATGCTTGATACCAGCAGCCAAACCTTTTTGTGCTCAGTTCATAAAAGCGCAGGACAAAACCTTCTTCAAAGGGTTAAGATAATCAGAGGAATTAAGACATTTGGTCAGGAACAGCCTTAAGTCATGGGACAGCAACCATCGGCGGCCAGCAGTGACCGTAAGCAAACAAGGATGGAACTCCTCATTAAAACTAACAGCTGCTTCCGCAAGCCGGGACTCCAAAGTAGCCACCCTATCAGTAATACCCTTAACCTGAGAACTCTGAGCCTTTTCAAACTCTCCGTCCAAAACATTCAAAGCGGCCTCCAGCACTTGCACCTGCAAAGAGGTGAAACACATGTAAAAGCGAATATAGAGAAAAAATATGTCAGAAGCAACGTAAACAAGAATGTCAAACAAGTACCTGACGAACAAGGTCTCCATTCTTAATATCAGAATCTACAACAGAGGTGTTGAGGACGGAAATTTCCAAATCCTTATCAACAAAAGCCAACTCGAGCCCTGATAACGCCGTACTCATGGAAGCACGTTCCTCTTCAAAAACAGAGGACTGCCTACAAAGGGAAGCCTGAAGTTCTCCTTCGAGCCTTGAAATATGTCCTTTCAAAGACGCAACTTCAAAAGCATGAGTACTTTCCGTAGACTTTAGCACAACAAGAAGATGCTCCGCTTCGGCCATCCCATCCTTCGACGATAGCGCCTCGGACCTTAACCTGCTAATCTCCTCATCTTTCGCCCTCAGCAAAGCATCTTGTTGATTAAGAATAACATATAGTCTTTTTTCCTCTTCGGCAAGACGATCCGCACGCATCCGTAGCGACGCACGAAAAGCGGTCTGACGAGCAGCATTTACATTAAACTCATCAAGAAACTGAAAAAAGTGCATACTGCGGATACCCGCAAAAGCCTTAGGAGGGGCAAAGCCATCTATCATTTCACGACACTCAAGTGCCGTATCTAAGCGAGACCCACAAGTCACATTCCAGTCCGGAACATAAGTCTCCGATAACTGACGAAGACCTACGTTCGCAACATTACAAATTCTCCCATAAGGATTAGTCGGGGCCTTTTTCTGCTTCTTCTTCTCCTTCTTCTTCTCTTTCTTCTCTCTGGTAGAAGGTACAAGAATGGTAGAAGGAGCAGCTATGGCACCCGCCGAAGGTGCCGGAACCGGAGATCTAGAAAAAGAATCCGCCTCAGTATCATAACAACTGGAAGAAGATGAAGAATCCAAACTAATGACCAACCTTTCAACAGGACCAACGAAACGGTGCTGAGTCCCAGTACTGCCTTCGCCTTGAGCATCAGTGTCGCGCTCCGGCGTAGCTGATACAGAAGAAGAAACAAAAGGAACGGAAGGCAACGAATCAACTCCACGTTCATATTCCAACATACTACTACGCAATAAGCTTTAGATGACGGCTAAAGACTTACCGGCAACAGTGCGCCTAGGCGTAACCCTGTCATCACACTTTGGTTTCTTGGAAGGACGGACAAGATAACTCACCAGCAATCAACGGCACATCCGCCATCTTCCTCTTATCTTTGCGACCAGCAACAACATCAACCGGTCTAACAAAACCAACCACCTGTCCGTCAGGATTAGACCCAACATCAGCGTTGCTCGGATCTACGATACCCTCGTCAACGACGGGAATTCTAGAACTAGCAACATCTTTGTCATCAAACATTTGGTCGATATCATCATCCATTTGATCACTGGAAACAGCAGGAGCAATTGGATGAAGGGGAACAAGCCTTCTAATGGCAACATCCAAAATCTTGGATTCCCCGCTACATAGAGGCCTCCCGCGGACCTCTACTTTACAAGGATCCTTGAATGAAAATAAAGCTAAAACATCTACTTTTGCATACAAAACAATGGGAAAACAGGCGACAGGGTGAACGCTAGTCTCAAAATAAAAAAGGGGAAGAGAAAAGAAGAAGGAAAATGTATAATTACCTTTGCCCTGGTAAAGGCAAACAGGATAAGCATCCTCACCCAAAGAGTAATAGCGGCTCAAACCAACCCAGTAGAGGAATGGCTCCGGAAATCTCAGGAACGGAGTCTTACTGGCAATAAGAGTGGCCACATCATCATCATTATACTCATCAACCGCCGGAGGCTTATCCTTACGCACAGTACTCAAAGAGCAAAATGAAAACAGAATAGGAATGGCAAATCTGTCAACCCAAAAGAACTGATCTTGCCAATCCCTCAATGAATCCTCTACTTCCGTATAACACGTACCCTCGAAACGTTTAGCAAAGGATATCCAACCATTCTTCTTCATTTTCGTGTAAAAGTAACGGAATAAAACAACTGCTAGTTCAATCGCACATATGCGACAAAGAATCTCAAAATGAGAAACCCTAGTTGCCCTGAGCGGATGAAGCTACGAAATATGAACCTTGTAATATTCAAGAATGCTGACGAAAAACTAGTTAACGGTAAACGATACTGAGAATGGTCAAACAAACGGGTATAAACACCTATTTTTACCTCCGGGGCGTGACGGATAAGAGCACCTTATTCTGGTCGAACCGGCCGCACCTCAGACGGAATATGACAATTTTCACAAATTGCATCAAAAGCACTTTGAGAAAAGGTTGCATCCAGCATCCCAAAATTCGACCATGATGATCCTCTGAAAGAACACAGTGATATCTGAAGAAGAAGCGGAAGGAATCGGAAGCCCTTCTAATAACGGCGGAGTAAAATAAAAAAGTGAAAACAAAAATGAGAGACATGTATTTATACCCGCAGTACATCTATCTGAAGGATAGGCTTGATAAACGACGTATGTCAAAAACTAATTTGATCAACGGACGAGATCAACGGTAAAAAGATAATGATGATAGCTAAGCGGCAACTCAAAACGGCTTAAAAATGATCCACGCTCCCCCACGATCTCAACCACTGACCAAAAACATGGGTCGCAAAAACGCTATGAGCTTAGAAGCGGAGCGGACAGTAAATTAGTCTAGAAGTACTCGCCGCACGTTACATAGAACACGTGCAATGAACACACTAGACTGGGGGAACTTGATGACGTATAGTACAGACAGAATGTTTACTGGGCCTAGACTATACAACTAGGCTCCAGCCCAACAAGCAAACAGGGCCCGAATCACATCACACATAACCGGGCTCCGGTCCTACAAACAAACTGGGCCCCGGCCCAACAAACCGGATATGACTAAAGCCTAAGCCATGAGCAAGGCACAATCCGGACATATAAGGGCGTGTACGAACCACTCTAGCGGCACCCCCGAAGTACGCTCACGGACTGGCCCACAGTCCGGAAAGTGATCCACGTCCATAATTATCGATTAAGCAGCGGACCTTGCCCGACAAGGGTCCCATCTCGGCCACTACAGCAATATGCGAAATACTAGATAACCCTAGCATTTTGACCACCTATAAAAGGTAACATCGGTAAACACATTCGAGGTATGACTTTCTCACTCATTCCAATGCACACATATTTCTCTGACAACATGAGTACTTATTCTCACGCCGGAGCTTAATCGCAGGGTCCGTCCCCACGATAAGGCTAATGGTGTACTTCTACTTGTGCAGGGATTCAGTCTACTACTTGGATTAGTGCATAAACCACATAGCGGACGGTCCATCAAGGACGGCCCATCACGGACTAAGCCCAATCTTAACCCATCCACACTTTTTGCACTAACAATAACCTACCTTAGAAACAAATACAAAAACCATTACCACAACTGAAACACGACCTATTTTAGTTTCAGAGATTATACCAACCGTTATTCAACCCCATCATACGACTACCCAATCATCTCTTGAATTTGTAGTTGTTCATCATGCAAATGTTTGACCCACTACCACTACGAAAACACCACCTGTTACAGTGTCGGAGATTACACCGACCGTTATTCAACCCCATCCTACGACTACCTAATCATCTCCTGAAGTTGTAGCAGTTCCTCTTGCAAATGTTTCGACCCAAACGTAATCGTAAGTCCACTAAAAAGATGATTTTGTTTACTCTTGTTATTTTAGTTCTTTTGCTTCTTTTTTGGCTTCTATACACATTCTTTATGGGACTGCGTCATACACATAAGCTATTTATGATCCACTTTCACATGGTGTTATGACTGAGGAACTTATTGCACTGCATCACACTCACACATGGGACTTGGTACATTTTCTAGCAGGTAAGCGTGCTATTGGCTCTCATTGGGTCTACAAGATTAAAACCAAATCAAATGGGTCTATTGAAATATATAAGGCTCATCTTGTTGGTAAAGGTTACTCTCAAGAGTATGGCATGGATTATGAAGAGATATTTGATTATGCTGCAAAAATGACAATGGTTCGAACTTTGATTGTTGTGGCTTCTAGTTGTCAATGGAAAATATCTCAAACGGATATTAAGAATGTGTTCTTGAACGGTGATCTAAATGAAGAAGTTTATATGACACCACTTTCCGGTGTTTGTTGGGAATTATTGAAATGTAATAGTTTTTATTTCTGCTGTTAGTTTTATTATTAAGTGGTTAGGATATGCAGGAAATATATTAGGAAGTGATAATGCATATCTTCTCTAGTTATTGCCGAATTAGGGTTTCTTATCTATAAAAGAAACATACAGCTTATGTTTTAGATACGGCTTTACAAGACTCCAGGAAAAACACTTCTTGAAAAACACCTTTAGTGTGTGTAACCTAGATCCATAGAGGATCATTTATTTTATTAGAGAAAACCTTGTTCATAACTTTGATTGTGTTCTTATTATTCCGCTGTGCATGATCAATCATTGTTATCCTAGATTGGGCTTAAACGATCTTCTACAATTGGTATCAAAGCCAGGAGCTCGTGAGATCTAGGGATCTACAAGGTTTTTGTTACGGGTGAAGAGCAGAATTGATAAAGGTTTTTTTTGGCGGCTGTGATAACAAAAATTTTCTGTGGTGACAAAATTCGTATACGGTGGATTAATATTCATCATAACCTCGTACTAATTGATTCAAGGATTTATTATTGTGGCGTACATTTAATGGGTCGGTTATGAATTGAATATTATTCAATCATTGGTAAGATAATGGAGCATGTGTCATCTACTATCATTGATTGAAGATTGTCGATTAGTGCATGAGGAAGGTTGATTCACGAGATCTTCAATATAAAGGGAAGGTATGATTAATTTTTATTAGTTAAACATTGGTATTTTATTATTGGTCGAATAGTATATTGATTGTGGGACTAATTTGGATATTAATTGCTACCATTTGCTCGTGATCCGATTATTTTATTCATAAAACGTGCTACTGATGTTTGATTTTGACGAATTGTTATCAGTGGTTGGCGCTAAATTGTTTATTCATTAATCGGAATTGTCGTGTTGCTGCTGTTAATTGGTTAAACGTGATCTGGTCAGTGGTATTCTAATCTTGCTAGTGATTTGTTGTGGTATTATATAAAGTTGTGGGGTCGATCAGTATATTAAGTTTGGTGTTGGCAATTGGATGAGTGAGCTACTAAGTTAAGAATACTTCTGCTGCTGCACTACTGCTGAATTTATTTGTTGCTGCTGATCAGTTTAGCGACAGTTTAGCAACAGACCAGTAACAGAAAAAGTGTCGCTAATCAGTTCAGTGACAGATTTTGCAACAGTTTTGTGACACTTTTCAAGTGTCGTCTGGATACTTAAAAATAAAAAAAAATAAATAAAAATAAAGTATCCTTCATTTGTATTTGTTGCTGCTGATTGATTGCTATTGGTTAGTTTCATTCCTACTGGTGTGTTTCTCGGTTCCTTCTGGTGGCTTGGTTCCCACTGATTGCTACTGGTTAGTTGGTTCCTGCTGACTGGTTTTTGTGTTCCTGCTGGTGTGAAATTTTGTTTGATACTGCTGCTAGATCTTGCTGCTTTCACTTGTTTCTACTTTCACTTGTTTCTGCTGCTCGTTAGTAAAATGGCAGAATCTGACAATGAAAGGGATCGTGTAATGTTTCCTTATTTGATGAATGATGAGTATGAGGTATGGGCTAAGAAGATGGAACACTGGATCATGAAAAATGATATAAATATCTGGAAGGTGATTCAAAATGGCAATAGCTTGAAAAGGACTGGAAGAGATCGTGATGGAAAAATCATTATTCTTCCTCCAACGACTGCAGATGAACACATTGCTGTACAAAGGGAATCAAACGCAAGAACTACCTTGCTTCAATCTATTCATGTTGATCATGTAGCAGCTTTCCGTTATATGGATGATGCAAGGGATATATGGAATGCACTCAAAGCAAGGTATGGTGGAAAGGCTGAATTCAAGGAGATGAGCAAGGAAGCTTGTACTATAGGTGATGCTGAAGAATTTGCACTCATGGGTGTCACTCCTAAGGTACATAACCGCCCTTTTGACTGTGATAGTAAATATAATGAGCTTAAGAAAGAGTTTGATAATATGAAAGCTCTTTATAATGATTGCTATATTAATGAACAAGCTTATAGAGATGCAGTTAAAACCCTAGAGAAACAAAAAGTTTGGTTCCAAAAGAATCAATTAGCTTATGAGGAGAAAATTAGGGTGTTAGAAAGAGACTTTGAATCTACTAAAAATGAGTTAAAATATTCTGAGAAAGAAAGAGCAAAAGTAGATTTAGAGAAACAAGTGTTGCAAGATAAGCTTGATAAGGAAGTGGCTAGGCATAATGAATGGCTAATTTCTGGTGATAAGTTAGCTAGTTTTCTCTATGGTAGTCAATCTGTAAAATCTGAGATTGGTTTAGGTTTTAAGAAATATGTTGGTGTAGAGGCAATCAATGATATGTCTAACTCTACACCAGCAGGCTTACAAAATTATGTAAAAGAGGGAGAATTGCATGCTGTACCTGGACCAATTAGAGGAGAACATATGCCCACCACCACTACCACAGACTTTGATGGATCACACCATTTATATGGCAAAAAGTCAAGTGACTTGCCAGACCTTAGTTGCAAAACTAATGACTTTGTCTCTTGTTCTAACAGTGACAAGTCCTCAGACCTAAAGTCCACTGACTATGCCTCCTGTGATTCAAGTGACAAGTCTCATTCACCCAAGTCCAAAGTAGCTGATAATGAACCCAAAACAAAGACAGTTACTTATTCTGCTAAACACAATTTTGTTTCTAGTTCTGTTTCTGATAAGTTTTTGTGTAATAAACAAAGTTGTGTTAAGAATAAGTCCTTTAAGAAGAAATCTTGTTTTGTGTGTGGTAGTAAGTCTCATCTCATTAAGGATTGTGATTTTCATGAGAAGAGAATGGGTGTGTGTGCTGACCAAAAGAGACCTAGACCAATGTGGACCAATGTTAATGAAATTCTTCCATATGTTCCCCAAGCAACACATAAAACCAGCAGATCCAATCCTGCTGATAAATCAGTTTCTGCTGATAAGTCAGTTCCTGCTGGTAAGCCAGTTTCTGTTGGTAGACCTTTTCCAGCCGGTTGGAAAAGACTTGTTGCTACACCATTTTACAGACCTACTAGTACTTATTTTCAGAATGGTTTTTGGCCTAGTTATTATGACCCAATGTATATGGGGTGGGGAGCAAGATGGAATACTACTGTTCAACCCTCAACAGGTTATTCTTGGAAAACTCAAAGGAAAGGTTCATTCTGGGTACCCAAGAACCATAGTCTTTGTCAGGTGCACTGATTGAGGGGAGGCATAATCCTAAGGGGAGGCTTATTGTTGTATTATTTGTACTCTAACCATTTTTGCAGCTGTTGCATCTTCATTGCTGCTGGTGGACACTATTTCTGCTGATAGCTTAGTGTTTCTGCTGGTAGTCATTTTTCTTTGCTGATTGATGGTATATTTTATATTTCTTTTTCTTTCTTTCTTTTATTAGATATAGATTTTGTTTATTAAAAAAAAAGTTTTAAAAATAATAATAAATAAATAAAAAAAAAAACCATAAAAAAAAATGTATAGTTTTTGTTTTATCTTGTTTGCTGGTATTGGTGGTGGTTCATTCCCACACAACATATGGTTCTCAGCTCACCATGTCTTACCGACACAAGAGTTGGCTAGCCCACAAGATTATGGCTGGTGGTAAAGGCTGCGGAAAACCATAAATGGTAATCAACTCACCATGATGATGACGGCATTCCATCAAAGAGTTGGCTAGTCCAAAAGCAAACGGTTTTTGGTAAAGACACATTAATTCCGTTGATAGCTGTAATGGTTTGCTCAAAACCATAGGGTACTCAACTCACCCATGCTTCATTGCTGAGAGTTGAAATGGTCATCAATTCACCATGGTTGCTTCCCTATTGGGTAACCAAAGGATTGGCTAGTCCTGAGAAAACGGCTACCGGTAAAGACATGTCAAATCCGTTTATGGCTGTGATGATTTGCCAAAAATCATTAGGGTATTTCAACACACCGATGATTCATGTTCTAAGTGTTGAAATTGTTACTAGTTCACCAGGGTGATGTCACGATTCCACCGAAGGACTAGCTAGCCCAAGAGTGAGTAGCTACTTGGTAAAGGCTTCTCAAATCTACTCATGTTGCTGCTGATAGGTTGAAGTTGCTGCTGGTTCCTTGTTCTTAAAAGATGGTTACTAGTTGCTGCTGATATATAGGAGTTGCTGCTGGTTACCTTGTGGAAAACTAGAAGGGGGGGGGTTGAATAGTTTTCCCCTCTTTTTAATTTGTAAAATGTTTGTTTGAAAAACCTTCAATTAGAGTTTATTATGAAAACAATATATAATCAATATGATTAATTATATATGTGTACTTTTGAGTTTGTTTTCAAAACTTAGTTTTATGAATAAAGCTTTGGTTGATCTTTATGTGAATATGTTTTCCTTTTGAAATCTTAAAACGTTTTGTATCAAATCATCTATTAAGTTAAACTCAATATGAGGAGTGTGAATAATAATGTAGTCGATCATATCATATAATTATGCACATCATCACAATATTAACTTGCAACTATAACACAATCAATCATCATGACAATATAAGCAACACCCAACACATATATGCAAGCATAGATATAAAGCGATAAATGCAAGAGTAAATGTAAAGAGATAAGAGAAAGAAGATGCAAACCGGACACGATGATTTATAGTGGTTCGGCTACAAGGTCTCCTTCCTTGCCCTACTCCACTCCCCGAGTCACCTACTCGAGAGTTTTCTTCACTACTCAACAAGCTCCCTTTTGGCGGAGAAAACCTTACACAACGTTGCTTACATTATTTAACGACACTAAGCTAAATGTCGGGTTCTAATAGTAGCTAGAACCAATCTCACGACACGACTTCAATCACTACACAACTTCTTCACAACTTCACGACTTCTTCACGACTTCACGACTTCATGACTTCTTCACGACTTCACGACTTCTTCACGACTTCACAACTTCACAACATCTTCACTACTTCACAACTTCATGACTTCTTCACTACTTCACACCTTCATGACTTCTTCACTACTTCACAACTTCATGACTACATGACCCACTACTAAGTAAGATCATCTTGATCTACTTATTACATATACTTACACAACTTGTTTCTTTAACTTCACATCAATACTAACTAGACTCTAATACTTCTTTGACTTGATGATAAGAAGTATTCTTCTCTTGCACTTTGAATGGTAGAGGATTGGATCACTTGAAACAAAGATTAATAATCTTATGATCAAAGGGTTTTAGAAGATGTTTAGAGAGATTTAGATCTGAAAATTTTCGTGCAAAAGGTTAGAAAAATACCAGGTTTGAGGTGGTATTTATAGGAGAATTTCTGACAGAATCTGACAGGGGAGCGTGGCCGGCCCCCTTAATTCATGGTCGGCCCCCTTAAAATTAAGGGGGCCGCCCCTTATAATTAAGGGGGCCGCCCAGCTGTAACGGCCAGATTTTCTGTCTTTTAGTGGGGAAAGTTTATTTGGAGAAAAACTAACTGATTTTGGTTAAAATTTTGAATTCATATATTTAGTATGAATTAAACATTTTCCTTTATTACCAAAAGTGTTTTTCAAAAATATATATTATGTTTGTATCATTTTATAAACTTTGTAGTGTTTAAATAAAAATCCCTTTGATCATAAAATGTATTAGATATTTGTTTATACATACCTTAAGTGATTGTTGAATGCATAGAAGATTTGTGATTACAAGTAACTTAAACACTTTACGTCATGTGTTGTAACTTACATCTTTGTCATCATCAAAACATGAAGAGGATGTTTAGATTAAATATCGTAATATAAATATCGTAATATTTATGCCAACAATCTCCCCCTTTTTGATGATGACAAACTATGTAAACTATAACTCTTAGTAAAATGTATAAGTTACTTGTTTACACTTCTTCTCCCCCTTTTGTCGAAGCAAAAAGGTGGACTCCTAGACGAGACTTCTACTACACTTCAATACTTGAGATAGAATGTATGAGGCGAGCTTGCATCATCGTGAGTGAAGCCTTGACTATCACCAATGCTCCCCCTTGGTGTATGCTCCCCCTTGGTGTATGCTCAAAACTAGTTTTGGCTACCAAAGAATCGAGCGAAAAAATAATCCTACAAAACAGAGTTAGTAGAAAAAGAATGCACATATACATAATGATGATGATAGATATATGCATGACACTTATTGGGGAACAAGATATGGATGTCTAAGGTATATGGACTAAGAGTATGACACATGCAATTATTGTTTTAAAAAGAACAACCTAAATCCCCAAAAAAAATAATATGACCAATGCTTAAGACGTGATAATGATTAGGACCTAATA
>LBNU01016768.1:149900-163048 GCA_014162995.1 Artemisia annua | reverse complement strand
TTATTACATATACTTACACAACTTGTTTCTATAACTTCACATCAATACTAACTAGACTCTAATACTTCTTTGACTTGATGATAAGAAGTATTCTTCTCTTGCACTTTGAATGGTAGAGGATTGGATCACTTGAAACAAAGATTAATAATCTTATGATCAAAGGGTTTTAAAAGATGTTTAGAGAGATTTAGATCTGAAAATTTTCGTGCAAAAGGTTAGAAAAATACCAGGTTTGAGGTGGTATTTATCGGAGAAAATTTCTGACAGAATCTGACAGGGGAGCGTGGCCGGCCCCCTTAATTCATGGTCGGCCCCCTTAAAATTAAGGGGGCCGCCCCTTATAATTAAGGGGGCCACCCAGCTGTAACGGCCAGATTTTCTGTCTTTTAGTGGGGAAAGTTTATTTGGTGAAAAACTAACTGATTTTGGTTAAAAATTTGAATTCATATATTTAGTATGAATTAAACATTTTCCTTTATTACCAAAAGTGTTTTTCAAAAATATATATTATATTTATATCATTTTATAAATTTGTAGTGTTTAAATAAAAATCCCTTTGATCATAAAATGTATTAGATATTTGTTTATACATACCTTAAGTGATTGTTGAATGCATAGAAGATTTGTGATTACAAGTAACTTAAACACTTTACGTCATGTGTTGTAACTTACATCTTTGTCATCATCAAAACATGAAGAGGATGTTTAGATTAAATATCGTAATATAAATATCGTAATATTTATGCCAACATACCTTATTTGCTGCAAGAGTTCAAGTCAATCCTCAAGCTTTGGACGTCAAAGATCTACCGAGAAACTTGAAGTTAACGAAGTCAAATTCAAGTTTAGGGGAGGATTGTTGGGAATTATTGAAATGTAATAGTTTTTATTTCTGCTGTTAGTTTTATTATTAAGTGGTTAGGATATGCAGGAAATATATTAGGAAGTGATAATGCATATCTTCTCTAGTTATTGCCGAATTAGGGTTTCTTATCTATAAAAGAAACATACGGCTTATGTTTTAGATACGGCTTTACAAGACTCCAGGAAAAACACTTCTNTATTGAAATGTAATAGTTTTTATTTCTGCTGTTAGTTTTATTATTAAGTGGTTAGGATATGCAGGAAATATATTAGGAAGTGATAATGCATATCTTCTCTAGTTATTGCCGAATTAGGGTTTCTTATCTATAAAAGAAACATACGGCTTATGTTTTAGATACGGCTTTACAAGACTCCAGGAAAAACACTTCTTGAAAAACACCTTTAGTGTGTGTAACCTAGATCCATAGAGGATCATTTATTTTATTAGAGAAAACCTTGTTCATAACTTTGATTGTGTTCTTTTTATTCCGCTGTGCATGATCAATCATTGTTATCCTAGATTGGGCTTAAACGATCTTCTACAGTGTTCCTCATCAATCGTGTGAAGTTTGCAAGCTTCGAAAAACTATTTATGGTCTCAAACAAGCACCACATGCTTGGTAAGAGAAGTTTTCCACAGTTGTTACTTCACTTGGTTTTGTATCTAGCCATCATGACTCCACACTATTTGTCAAACGTTTAAGTGTTGGACGTATTCTGTTATCCTTATATGTTAATGATATGATTATTACTATAGATGATTGTGATGGAATTTAATCACTGAAGGCAAAGTTGTCTCATCGGTTTGGTTTGAAATATTTGGGTTTACTTCGCTATTTTCCTCGTATTGAGATTGCTTCATCACCGAAAGGTTATCTTCTATCTCAGTCCAAGTATATTGTTGATTTGTTTGATAATGCCAAAAAGACAGATAATAAGATATATGGCATCCCTCTTGATGCTCAAGTATATACTCCGACGGATGGTGATCCTTTTCCTAATCCTAATTTATATCAGACTATTGTTGGGAGTTTGGTATATCTTAAAGTGAATCGTCCATATATTGCATATGTTATCCACTTTGTTAGCCAGTTTGTTGCTGCTCTCACGACAATTCATTGGGTTGTTGTTCTACAAATTCTTAAGTATCTCTGAGGTACTTAGTTTCATACACTTTTGTTTCCTTCCACGTCTTCTTTAGAATTGTGTGCTTTTGTGATGCTGATTGGCTCGGTGGTTCTGTTACCCGTAAGTCTACGATGGTTTTTTTTGTCTATTTCTTGGCGATTCACTTATGAACAATCGTAGTGCTATTTAGATTGCGCGCAACATGGTTTTTCATGTCATGGCTGTGAGTACTTGTGAGATTGTTTGGTTACATTGGTTGCTTGCAGATATATCAAATTAGTAACCCTACTCCGTTATATTATGACGATCGTAGTGCTATTTAGATTGCGCGCAACATGGTTTTTTATGAAAGAACCAAGCATATAGAGATTGATTCTCATTTCACTTGTTACCATCTTCAGGCTGGCATCATTTCTTTGCCGTTTGTTTCGTCTATTTTACATACTGTAGATATATTTACCAAGCCACATTGTGGTCCACGTTTTCGCATTTTATCTAACAAACTCTTAATGTTTCTTGCTACAACATTGTGAATTTGAGGAAGGATGTTAGTTAGTAAATGCCCAATGCATTTAGGCCCATTGATACAACCCGGTTAGGCAATATCGATAGATTACACTACTTTTAGCGAGTGCTAGGCTCCTTAAGAATTAGGGTTAAGAAAAGAGATTGCTTCGACAGAAAAATATGCTGTTTATTCATGAATGATTCGGTATATTTATACCAAATACAAGACAACTTGTAGTCCAAGACAAGACAAATATAACGACACTTTCCTAATAAAACTCAAACGTAAACAGTAAATAAAGATAGTTTACTGTAGGACATAATCTTTATGCCATACAGGCTTGGACTTGGCCCTCTTGGGTCGTGGCTCTGGAATGGGCTTTGGCCCTGGTGTATCATTCCCCTCGCCTTCAAAAGTCACCTTGTCCTCAAGGTGGTAAGCTGAATAAGCTGCTTGAAACTCGATCAACTCTTCCCATGTTGCTTCGTCCGGGGAACTTCCAAGCCATTGAATGAGGACTTGTTAAATTGGTACCCCATTTCATAATACTGCCCGCGAATCATAGATGGATAATGGTTGTTCCACGAGATGCCCTTCATATACGTCCTCAGGTAAATTTGCTACTTTCTCAGGTTCGGTTCCTTCAAAAGGTTTGAGTAGCGAAACATGAAACACCGGATGTATCTTACTTGTAGGAGGAAGCGCAAGATGATAAAAAACCTTTCCAACACGCTCCATTATCTCAAATGTCCCATAATACCTCTTGGTCAACTTATTGGAAAGATGCTTGGCCAATGTTACTTGTCGATATGGTTGTAACTTGACAAACACCATATCTCCTTGATTAAACTCAACATCACGTCGGCTACGGTTGGCTTTCATTTCCATGTGATGCTTTGCAACTGGAAAATTATGCCAAAGCTGTCGTAGTAACTCATCCCGCTCGGTCAACACTTCATCAACAGCAGCCACTTTAGACGAATCTGGTGGATATGGAATAATTGATGGTGGTAACCGACCGTACAAAGCTTGAAAAGGAGACATCTTAATACTACTATGATAGCTAGTATTATAGCAGTATTCATCCCAGGGTAAAAACCTCACCCACTGTTGAGGACGATCCGACACCATAGCGCGAAGATACTGTTCAAGTCCCCGATTGACAACCTCCGTTTGACCGTCTGTCTGCGGATGGTATGCCGTGCTACAATTCAACTGAGTACCACTAGCATCAAACAAGTGCTTCCAAAATTTACTAACAAAGATGAGATCACGGTTGGACATGACAGTTTTAGGAAAACCATGATGTTTAGCCACCATCTCCATAAACAACTCAGCCACTCTAGAAGCGTAAAAATTAGTGGGTAATGTTCCAAAGTGTGCATATTTGGAAAACCGATCTACCACCACAAAAATAACTGTCAACCCTTGGTAATCCTCCAAAACCGCTATTGGAGTCAGTAAAGGCTGTAGTAATCCTCCCGGTGCCTCCATCGTATACTTAGTTTGCTGACAGACAAGACATTGCTTGATGTACTCCTCAACCGATTTACGCATACCCTTCCAATAAAATAAGGCGGATAGTCCCACTAGCATTTTCTTTACGCCACCATGGCCTGCACTAGGCGTATTGTGGAATTCAGACATCAATGGAATTTTTAGTTTGGACTCCGCACCAATGTAATAGCGATTCCGGTAGATTAACAATCCTTGCTCACGACGAAACCCTACCAATTCCTCCCCTTTATCCATCTTCTGATGTATATGCAACAACTCTTCCAAAACTTCATTTTCACCATGCAGATCGGTCACTAACGCCACCAAAGGATGACTCATAGCCATGAATGCTGCAGTCACACTTTCATCCTCTTCGTATATTCTTGAAAGAGCATCAACCACCTGATTTGACACCCCCGGTTTGTACTCGATTATAAAATCAAATCCCATAAGCTTCCTGGCATACTTTTGCTGGAGTGGTGTTTGAATAACCTAGAGCATGAGTTCTTTAATACTCTTACGATCCGTTCGAATAATAAAACGGCGCCCAATCAAATATTGTCGGCATTTGTAGATGGCCTCCACAATAGAAAACAACTCTTTCTGATAAGTAGCAGCAATACGCATACGGGGTCCAAACTTACGGCTAAAGAAACCAAGGGGCTGGCCTTTTTTCAATAAAACAACACCAATGCCATCTGTCGACGCATCAGCCTCCACAATGAACGTATCATCAAAATTCGGAAGACCCAAAATTGGAGCATGAGATAAGTGATGCTTGAGAGTATCAAAAGCCGCGGCTTCCACCACCCCCACTTAAACCCATCCTTTTGCAGTAGGCTAGATAATGGCGCTGCAATTGACGCATAATCCTTAATAAACCGTCGATAATATCCCGCGAGACCTAGGAAACTCCTCACTTGTCGTTGCGTTTTAGGCACGGGCCATTCAACTATTACGGACACTTTCTTTGCCCACATCCTGAGATAATGTGTCATAAGTATTCAAGTGTCGTGGCACCAAACACGCACTTTGATTGCTTAACATAAAAGTGGTGATCCTGCAAAATCTGAAACACACATTGCAAATGCCCCAAATGCGCGGTAAGAGTGTCACTATAAACTAATATGTCATAAAAAAACACAATCACAAATTTACGCAAATATGAAGAGAATAACCGATTCATAGTTGCTTAAAAGGTAGATGGAGCATTGGTGAGCCCAAATGGCATTACCAGAAACTCATAGTGACCGTCATGTGTACGGAAAGCGGTCTTGTAGACATCCCTTTCACTCACACATATTTGATGATACCCCGCTTGTAAGTCAAGTTTGGTAAAGATAACCGCTCCTCTTAACTCATCAAACATCTCATCGGCCGTAGGAATCGGAAATTTATCCTTTACTATGACCGCATTCAATGCTCGGTAATCCACACAAAAATGGTAACTACGATCCTTCTTTTTCACTAACAATATAGGCGACGAAAAGGGGCTATGACTAAAATGAATGATTCCCTGATTTAGCATGTCACTAACCAACTTTTCCATTTCACCTTTTTGGTAATGTGGATAACGATAAGGTCTAACATTCAATGGTTTAGTACCAGGATATAAATGAATATGGTGATCAATAAGACGATGCGGAGGTAAAGCAGCGGGTACCTGAAAGTGCGACTCAAAGCGCACCAAAAGCCGTTCGATCTCAGGATGTGTTGCTGCTTCCGCCACCTGTGCACTCTCGGACCCTTCATCCTGTACTGTAACGCTATGTAATTCGTAAACCCCATAAACCTCGTCTGTGTCCAACAACGCCTGCATATGATGGAAACTGATATGTTTCATGTGCAACGATGCGTCCCGTTGTAATGTGTACGTCGTACAAGCAAATGTGAATTCCATTGATTGTTGGGCATAATCGTGAGCCACTTTACCTAACTTCTATAACCATTGTATTCCTAACACAACGTCTGGTCCCTTAATAGGAAATACATACAAATCAAACTCCATCGAGAACCCTTGCATCTGGATCATGAATTTAGAGCAAATGTTTTCACACAATAACATCTCCCCACTCCCGATGTAAACCTTAAAGGTTTGGTTGTTGTAATGGGTAGCTTCATTCGTTCGGCTACGCCTGGTTGAACAAAGTTATGGGTACTCCCATTGTCAATAAGCACATGAACACTGCCGGTATAAATCGTGCCCCAAAGTTGGAGGGATCGAGGACTCCCGTGCCCAACTAATGAATTTAGCATGGAGATATCTCCACTCTCCACAGCCTCATCGTGTTCTCCTGGTGTCACCTGATCCGCGACATCATCTTCATCTGCCATAAATAACAAGAATTTGCCGGGACACTTATGACCGCGCATCCATTTGTTATCGCAGTTAAACATAAACCTTTACTCATACGCTCCTGTCGTTCAATGGGCGAGATCCACTTAATCGGAAGTGGTGTTGTTCCAGAAGCAACCCCAACTGTAGAAGGTGTCGGTAATAGAGGCAGCTTAGGGTTCTCAAACCGTGGCGCCCAAAACAAGAAGTCGACTTGGAGTGGGTTTGGGAAACACTGGTAACGGCCGACCCACTGGAAGTCGCTTTGATCCCTTGATCGTCCAAACGTGCCTCAGTAACACATGCCAAAGAGAATGCATCGCCAAGAGAAGTTGCTTTGGATACCAACAATTCTCGCTGTAACGTAGGTTTAAGCCCATATATATAAAAAGAAATCAGTAATCCTTCGGTTATACCTGTGACACGGTTCATTAATTTTTCAAACTCGGCTTGCTATTGTGCAACTGTTCCTTGTTGTAACAGCTTTGAAAGCGCCCCTTTAGGATCTTCGTACTTGCACGGTCCAAAACGGTTTCGCACACTCTCCAAAAACGCATCCCACCCTGTGATTAAATTGTTACGCGTCATCTAGCGGAACCACTCCGCTGCGTCTCCCTCGAGATTAAAACCCACCACACGGAGGCGCTGCTCCACCGGTGTGTTTAAAAGTGAAAAGTATTCAGTGATTGAGAAGATCCAACTATCGGGATCAGCCCATGAAAATTTTGGCACGTCCAGCCTCATGGAACGAGGCAGTTGGAGAGCAAGAGCATCCCCTCCAGAACGTCCCTGCTGAATCATAGCCTTCGTGGCTTGCAACTCCAATTGCAAAGCTGCAAATTGTGCTTGAAGTGCATCGGCTTGATCTTTCAGCAACAATCGAATTTCGTCAGCGTTTATGATGAAAGCACCAGTTGATACAACCCGGTTAGGCTATATCGATAGATTGCACTACTTTTAGCGAGTGCTAGGCTCTTTAAGAATTAGGGTTAGGAGATGAGATTGCTTTGACAGAAAACTATGCTGTTTATTCATGAATGATTCGGTATATTTATACCAAATACAAGACAACTTGTAGTCCAAGACAAGACAAATATAATGACATTTTCCTAATAAAACTCAAACGTAAACAGTAAATAAAGATAGTTTACTGTACGACATAATATTTATGCCATACAGGCTTGGACTTGGCCCTCTTAGGTCATGGCTCTGGAATGGACTTTGGCCCTGGTGTATCACCCATTTAGTCCGTCTAGTAAACTAAGGCTTCTCTTTTGTAATCTATTTATAAACGCATGTATAGTCTTTATTCGAATCATTAATAATTCAAATTGTTGTTCGATCTTTAGGGGGTGCTTGGTGGGGGGGTTAAGGGGGTGGGGAATGGGAAAGGGATTGATTAAAGGTGCTTGGTTGGAGGAGGGGGGGGGTAATATAATGATTACCCACTAATGAGTAATGGACCATTACAGAGTAAATTGGGGGTGTAAGAGATTGATTACCCACATCACCCATTCCTTTGCATTCCCTTTCCCTTCCTCACTACTAACCAGGCACACCCTTAGTTAATTACAAACCCAAACATATAACTGTAAAAATTGGATTTATGAACCCAACTCGAAAGCCGACGATGGATTTCGATTGTATGACTAGTGTACAAATATATCTTAATTAGTTTCATAGAAATTACTTATATATACATTAAAGCGTAGTACACGACAACATTAATTTGTATCGGCATGAAACTAACTTAACAAACTATGCTTTATATACTAACATAGTAACATAGATAGTTATCTTGAATAAAAACTTGATTGCTAGCTTAGTGGTAAACCATTTTACATTTAAACCACAGATTTAGAGTGTTAAACTCGGTTTTGACATTTTCCTCTCTAAACTAATTAAGATCATTTTATTTTTAACTATTGAAATTAAATAGATGTAAGAACACAAGCCCTTAGTGAAAGGGAAATGATTTGCACACTCACTTTTTTTATTGGCACACTACAACTTATGCATTAACCTGTTGGGATAATAGACAAAAATATTAGACTAAAATACACCGTTGGTCCTTGAACTTGTCCAAAAACATCGCCCTGACCCCTAAGTTACAAAAATCATCGCCATGTGTCCAAACTATGTGTTTTTTAGGCCGAATGCGTCCCTTGACCCGTTTGGGCTCGGTCAACGCACGTTTTCTGTTCTAGTTCGAGGGGCATAATAGTCCATTCACCTTTTAACCATTTGCTAACCCAACATAAACCGGACATTCAACTTTAGGGACGAAATGTGAACTTAATTTTGACATTTGAGGTTACCTTCTCTGATACGCTAGCTCATTTTGCGCGTGAATCAATAAACCCACCCACCAAAACCCCTATGCCCACCATAATTACACAGACCTATTGAAAAACTAAATCCAAACAAAAAAAAACCTCATTTACTGAAAATCCAAGAGGAAATCCAAGCCTTCATTTTCCATTAGTCAGTAAATCTTAACTAATTCCAACAATACCATGTTGTTAAGAAGAAATGTTATCAACTTCATGCCGGATTATATTAGCAACATGACGGATAACGTAATGACTAATAGTATGAATCTTTTGCCACTAAAAGAGGCGGTGGCGACATCTACTTTAGCGAAAAACTGGAAGTCTAAGTGGACTTGGCTCACCGATGTCCTAGTTGATGATGATTTCTTTTACTTTTTGACATATAAGTTTGATGGGAGGCATGTGACTAGATTGCTGCTTCAGCTCAAAGGTCCCATAAGAAGGTTTGTTTTCTATGTAGAGCCTAAAACGTTCTTTGAACAAGATGACTTCAATTATGAAGATGTACATGATTGGCTGTTGTGGTAGGGTAATCAAGGAATTGAGGAGCTCATTATTCGAAACTGGTATGCTGAACCAGTTATTTTGCCAACCCAAATGTACACTCGTTTCGAGTTGAAACATCTGGAACTTCATTGGTGTA
This sequence comes from Artemisia annua, assembly GCA_014162995.1. Taxonomy (NCBI): domain Eukaryota; kingdom Viridiplantae; phylum Streptophyta; class Magnoliopsida; order Asterales; family Asteraceae; genus Artemisia; species Artemisia annua. The sequence goes on along the minus strand of LBNU01016768.1, from coordinate 153,740 downwards.
CTATTCCTAGTTTGGCAACTTTTGAAGGTTTCCCAAATCTCTTGAGTTTAGAATTGTTATCCGTCAACTTTAAGACCGATACAATTTGGGACTTTATAGCTGGTTGTCCCAAAGTTGAGTCTCTTAAAATGAATCGTACTGATTCTAACGAGATGAGACTATTGGTCATTGCACAACTTGGGAATCTGAAGAAGTTGTATTTGTCATTCGGTCCTTGGAACCAGGTCAGCACAATCATAACTCACAGTATGTTTCAGCTTAGAAGTCTTCCAAAACTTGAGTCTCTTACACTGGAGTTTGCGGAGTGTAGGGTAAGACCAATGTTGAGTTTCACACCTAAAATTACAAAAAATTTAAAGTAATGTCTAATACTTATGAAATGTAATGTTGAAAGTCTAATGAAAATTTGATCTACTGTAGTTGTTGGAAGAAGGTAGCTCATCGATGAATGTCCCTGTCGCATTTGTATCCCTTAAAACTTTAAATCTATCCGGAGTCGATTTTGGGAACAAAGCAATGGTGTCATTCATCATTCAAATGATTCTTGGAGCTCCAAGAATGCAAACACTAGAAACTAGAGTAAGTGGAATGCATATGAATCTAATTAATCATCAAAAATTTCCATGGTTGTGCATCACAATACTATCTCAATTTGCAGGCTTCATTGGCAACTGATTAACATATGGAAATTTTTTCATTAGATTTAGGCAGAAACAGAATGAGGTCTACACAACTAGAGAGTGTCGTGTTTCGATCTTTTCCTAGATCAGTGAATGAATTAATAGTAATAAAGTTTGTGCTTGCTTGTTCACCCGTGCTAAAGAGGATTTATATCAGGCTCAATTTGAGTGTTGATGAATATGAAAATGTGAGGATGAACTGGGAGTTGGCTAGAGAGCTGTTGAAACTGCAGCGAGCTTCTTCCACAGTCGTAGTGGAATTCTTCTAGTGTTTGATGTTTATGTATATGTTATGTAACCAATGACAATTAACCTCGTATTTTCTTGTTCCTGTTAGATTATATGGTTGCATTAACTTTTATGTTGTTTAAAAATTGCCTAATTTTGGTGGTCTTATGGATATGACAATTTGACTTTTGAAGGTCAAACTTATTACTTAAATTTGTATTTGTAGATGAAACTTTTAGATACTCCAAATTGTAACTTTTAGAAAGTGCTAGTTGAAAGTAGCATATACATAAATCTCTAGAAAGCAACGTCGCGATTCATGAGTCCAATTGAAAATGGCATATTTAAATTTTGACTATCTAAAGTCAAAATTAGGGGAGTTTTATGCTATACCAACGGGGGAGTGTTTTGAATATGAATATGTTGACTTATAAAGTCAACATATTCCACAATCATAATTAACCATAAGTTATGCATACATATATTGCATCCTAGTTAGAAAACATTGTTAATGGACAAACCCATATGGTTTATCCAACACAAATAGATACAAAACATTTCTCTAAGCATTTTTCAAGTTTTTTGGTTGCCACCAATCTACCATGCATACAATTCCACAAAAGATGTTTAAAACATGTCATTGATCCAATTTTAAAGCTCCATCAGGAGTTCAGCACACATCAAAGTGTAAAACGCTTTATGCCCTGTTAGTTTCATCACTTAAAAAAAGCGGAGCATTGAACCTTGACCAAACCGTGCTTCCGCCCTCAACTCCCTGAAACTTTTGGATGAAACAATAGCCACTTTCCTCCTCAACATCCCTTGACCATCTTGAATTGTTCTCTCACGCACGTCGAACACTTTCCGTATCGATTTATGCTTCACAACAGCGATAAGGAAACCATACAAGTTGTACTTGTTAACAATTCTTGAGGGTATAAAACTGTTACATAACGAAGAAAACTAATCAATAGTTTGTGATGGGTTGCATCTATAAGACATTATGATCCATCAAACTTTGTATAAGACACACAGTATCTGATAAAAATGACATCTATATATCTTATTAAGTAACCATGTCAACAATGCATAAAGGAAGTATAGCAAAGTTTCAAAATACTTACAAGTCGTCCATCTCTCCAGAAGCAGGCAGTCTTCTTCCTATAGAATGCCCTTTCTTCGTTATCATGGACTGTGTGAAACGGCCAATTACACATCCAATTCATCCGACGGGGTTCAAATCTGAATATAATATTAGATACTTAGTTACATATAATCCAATAAGTTATACTGCTATGATATACTTCATGTAGTTATAGTGAATAAATTAAAACATACCATAGTCATGTGGTTGGTGACATAGGGCATTCATGGCTATGTTGGTGCTGTATGTCTCCACTGTTGAGATGACCCCTCCATCATGTTCAAACAACATTACATTAAACTCCTCCCCCGGGACAACCTGAGTAAACACCATCATCTGACCAGGTACCATTTCAAGTCTTTGGCCAGTCTCTCCCAACCACAGCCAAAGAGGTACCTGTGGACATATCGATCATAGCAATCCTTAAAACTTTGCACACTAACTTCGTACTCAATGGTGTTACTAGTAACCATGATCGACTCTGTAGGTGTTGGACCATGCAGATATGCTAGAAAATCTTCTGGCAATGACTGCTCAAACATAGATGTGTCTGTCACTGGCACTAAACATCTCCAAAAGTTAGCACTTTTTGGTTCATAATTATGTAACTCCTCCCAATTCTCATTGTAGGTAGCTACATAAAACACATCCTCACCCTCTTCTATAAAATGTAGATAACAAACATCCGAACAAGTGATGTTGTGCATCGCAAAATCATTCCACCTTGCTCCCTCAACAACACAGACTAACTCTGATAATCTTCTTACACTAACTCTCCATCTAATCTCGATATAGTTAACTAAGTAAATATAACGATTCCTATGATAGGAGACTCCTAACACGTAATCATTATGCAGTTCCTGTATATCAAGACTATGTTTTAAGCATTGACAATTTCTTAAACCTAGTTTCTTAGAGAAATAACATTTAATTCTTATATGATGTTAACTTACAAACTCATCCAGAACATCTTCAGGATTGTCCAAAGCGCAAATAAATTAATTCCCATACATCGCTACTGCATTAATGATTAAGATTATGACAAATAACGTTTGAATGTAATATAAATCAGTAAATATTGTTACCTCGTATGTGTGTTGTTTGATTTTGCACGCCTTGCAACTTCAGATGGTTTGTGTTTGTGGGTGTGTGATTAGATCAGATTCAATAAGATAGAATATGGATATGTTTTATGTGACAATGTGTGTGAGATGATCGGTTTTACTCAAGTGTTAATGGTTGGGTGTGGGTTTATTGATTCCCGCGAAAACATTAATATGCGTATCAGAGAAGATACGAAAAAGTTGTATAATTAACAATGTGTCAGTTCACATTTCGTCCCTAAAGTTGAATGTCCGGTTTATGTTGGGTTAGCAAATGGTTAAAAGGTGAATGGACTATTATGTCCCTCGAACTAGAACAGAAAACGTGAGTTGACCGAGCCAAACGGGTCAAGGGACCCATTCGGCCTAAAAAACACATAGTTTGGACGCATGGCGACGATTTTTGTAACTTAGGAGGCAGGGCGATGTTTTTGGACAAGTTCAGGGACCAACGGTGTATTTTAGTCAAAATATTACCAAAGTTTGCCAAAATATTCACCTAGTTACTAAAGTTTTTTTCGTTACAAAGAGGTTACTCAAGTTTGGTTACCGGTTATATAAGTTACTCTGTATATTTTAACCTACAACTACGGTTTTTTTTTTTTTTTTTTTTTTTTTTTTTTTTTTTTTTTTTAAAAAAAAAAAAAAAAAAAAAAAAAAAAAAAAAAAAAAAAAAAAAAAAAAA
>LBNU01016768.1:109553-127338 GCA_014162995.1 Artemisia annua | reverse complement strand
TATATATATATATATATATATATATATATATATATATATATATATATATATATATATATATATATATATATATATATGGAAGTATGGAGAAAGCAGGATGGATATGGATGTGAAATCAATTATATAGAGCATGAATCAGATAGAAAAACAAAAGGTAAAATCTGAATGTTAGCTCTACTGGGGACGGTCCCGTAAATAGGATGACGGTCCCTTATTGATAGAAGACCGCTAATCCATTTAAAGGACCGCCGACAGTAGGCATCCTGGTTGGCAGATGTGTTGTGATTTAAGTAACTTCCCATTTTTATGGTTGAATAATTTTAGTACATTTTCAAGTTAAACTATGACTAATATCACAACACATTATCATAACTCAGAGCGTAATAATTCATTCATTTCATGCATGAAACACATACATCATTAATACATAGCGAAAGCAACATTAGACTACAACAATGGTCATCTACTAATACAACAAGTCATCTCCCAAAGCATGATTGGTCCAAAATACAACATCCACTTGATTATTCTCTAACTAGATATTCTCAAATGTCTAGTTAGATGGTGGAGTGGATGATGGTGAGGATGAAGGTGGAGCCGAAGGTGGTGCCGATGGTGGCATGGATGCAAGGGGAGTTGGTTGCACATTTTGTTGAGCAATGAGAAACTCAATGTGACCAAACATGATGTGTAGTTCATCTCGAAAAAAGTGGATGAGATGAAAGTTTTGGTAACAACAAGCACACCCCATAGTGTGGTTGTTCACAAAGTAGTAGGATAATGAATTTCCAAGAGTTGGAGATGATGGTGGTGTGGAAGGAATGTTTTCCAATGGCCCATTTGGTGATGTGGTGGTATGATTTGATGAGTTTGTTGGAGGAGGATGTTGGTTTCTTGGTGATGAGATAGAGTGAGTGGGAGATGATGGTTGGTTACTCACGAACGGAGTGTAAGCCCCCGAACTAGATTTGGTAAGCAAAGGTGACAAGTTTTTGATGAATGGTGAGAAAGGTGATGTGCTTGGCTTTGAGCTAGAGGATGGCTTTGATGAGGAGTAGGATGTTCCATTTGTTGATGGTGTTTTGAGTGGTGCACTTGGTGCTTGAGGTGATGTTGTTGGTGACTTAGGAGATGGAGTGGTGTCATAGAGTGTGAGGTCAATGAAGTTGGTTTGGGGTCGAATGATTTTGAGCTTAGGCCTTTTGTTTGGTGGTTGTGTTATGAGTTCTTTGTTTGTTGTTGGCAAAGAAGTGGAGGATGAGGCCATTGTAGGTGATGAAGATGAAGTGAAAGGTGATTGTGATGAGGTTGAGGGTGATGAGGAAGGTTTAAATAATCAAGCATGGTTATGGTTTGGGCAAAGCATGCATTAGGAGACTTTGAGCACTCAAGAATGTTTATCTAAACAAGGTAAGGTGGTGATAATCATGCAATAGGTTTAGGATTGCAGGAAAGAAGAAAACAGTGCAAAAATCCGTGATTCCACAGGGACAGTCCATTAAATCTCAGATGGTCCCTTATCATTGGAGGACCGCCGGGTCAATAATGGACCGCCAGCAGTGGTTTCGCAGAATTTTGGCCAGTTTCTCATTTCTGCAATCTGCATATACAATTCAATCCTATTTGTCACAGAACTGCACAATCATATGTTTAACCATAAGGATGTTATTCATGGCCTTAGCAAGTCAATAACGTCATCCAAATACAAGCATAATCAATCAAACAAGCATGTCTAATAATCATGAGATTAGTTCACATAACCAAGAAACATAGTAGTTCCAAAGTACATCAATTAATAGAAGTCATTCAAAGTCATAATACAAATACTAGATCAAAGCACTACATCCATTTCAACAAATGCAAATTTGTTGGCTTCAATCATCTTCGATGCGTCTCATCCTTTAGGGTCCGATGAATCGTGTGATTTGATATCTCGTTATTGGTTCTAAGACTCCGACAATAGGATTGCATTGATTGTTTTGAAGGTAGGGATAAGTTCTCATGAAATAGTGATAGACACGGGTTAAGAGCATCCAATAAGGCATTGACTTTCTGTCATCATCCTTGAGATGCATAAATCGCATAGCGAATAGATAAGCAAAATTGTATGGTTGTCTAGTGAGAATGCAATAAAGCATATGTGCCATACAAGCTGGTATGCAATTGCGATCTTTTACTAGACCCAGTGCGTTTTCTCGCAGAATGACCGCCATGGTTTGGAGAAACTGGCGGAGTTCACAGACACGGATTTTATCAGGATAGAAAGTGTCGGAGGAGTTGCAAAGTGAATTGATTAATTCGGTTTGAGAGAGAATGTAGGTGACATAAGGTCCTTCACATTCACGTTCCTCAACTAGGGAATTTAACTCAGGATCTTTTGAATAGGTGCATTGCCCATGGCATGGAATACCAAGAATCTGAGCGAATTCCTCAAGTGATAAAGCGAAACCATAGCGACTTATACTGAAGGTAAGATGTATTGAGTTGTCATAACTACGTTTAACCTTAATTTCATGAAAATTTTTTAATAAAAAGCATGGACAAATGTGTTCATTGATAGTGAGTAAACAGTCTAGACCTATTGATTGAAAGGCTCTTTCAATATGCTCCTGAGTCACATATGAATGATCGATAATTCGACCTTCATGAATGTAACGAGACTCAACGTCTCTGAAGCTTTAAACAGAGTCAGGTGGTAGATAGTGTTCTAAAGAGATTTTAGGTATGTATGAATGTGTAAAATGAAGGTCATAATCAAATATGTGCGGCATGGTTGTACCTATATGAAATTAACGTTAGGTTAGCTATATTATAATTTTAGAGCTTATCCCAAACACCCCCATATACCATAATACATTTTAATTTTGAGATTCCTGATTCATTTCGTTGCATGGTTATGAAAACGTTTCTGACATGTATTAACAATGCATAACTTTGTTTTTGTTACGTGATTAAGCAAGATTAACAATAGTAAAATCGAATTGGGGATGACCTCATTTTTTACCCTTTTTCAAAATTCTCAAATTAAATTAATTAGTTTGTTAATTCGTGTATTACTAGTGCTATATTGTTTAGATTTTCCTTCAGTTGTTGTAAATTTTGCAAAGAGATGAGAATCCCCAGTTCTTAATATAAACCCTAAAAATTTAACTACGAATTAATTAGATGAAATTGGAAAAATTGACTTACAATGGAGTGATTAGTTGGTATAGGTGATTGATGATATTGGTTTTGAAAACCTTGAATTAGTTTGATTTTAGGTGAGTAAGAATTTGGGTGTATGGTCGAGTTTATCGTTAATTCTGCAGCAAAGGGGAGTGTTTGGTTTGGTTTTGAACGTTATGCAGTAAGAAAACGGGGTATTGCCTAAAATAGTTGGACGGTCCCTTATCGATATGGGACCGCCAGTAGCTAAAGGACCGTGGTCAGTGAGTGTGAGGTTTTTGCCGGTTTTTGGTGTTTTGGTTATTATGAAAAATCTTTGGTTTTTAAAACGTTTTAAAACATAACTCTTTGTATTTTAAGACACGGAATTGACTCAATACGCACGAGTAGGTTAAGGAATGGGTATAGAGTAGAGTCGAGACAGAAGAAAAGAAAAAGACTCGATACGCTTGGATAAAGAGTGGATTTTGAGTCGAAACAGAAGAAGTGAAAGTGGTAAGACGTTAAATGAGATTCAAGGACGAGACTTGCATCGGAGAGGCTAGAAGTCAATCATGTAAATTTCAAGAAAAATTATAGACGAGAACTAGAGAGCAAATAAAGAGTAAAGCAAGTGTGCATCGTCTATAGTGATTGATTGATGCGAAATTCGTTATAAATAATGGTTTTGGTAAGACCATTATTTTTCCAAATAATTTGCTTGAATCCAAAGATGGATAAGCATTTAGACAGAACGTCTAATACTCACAAAGCATATAGCACATATTAGCATATAAGTGTTATCTAGCATGCAAGCAGGTAATGATAAATCACATAGTCACGTAAGCATGTAGAAAACATTTAAATAGCAATTATAATAGGCAAGATTGTAAGAAAACTTACCTTGGCCTCTAGCTATCCTTAATAACACATTTCATAACATGTGTTGTATGTGATGCAAGACATGATGAAACTCACTTGGCGAATCACCCTTACAAGTAGTTGCACATTCAAGGTACACATTATCTAGGTCTCTAGCTATCTTGGCCTTTAGCTAAGTAAACACGTACATTGTCTTCTTAACTAGTCATTACTTCAAGACTTGTAAATTAGTACATCAACTAGATTGTTTGTGTGATTCTTGTCGGCAACATTACCTACAACAAAAACATTCAAACTAGTAGTACATGAATCTATTTAAACTAAGTGACTTTCTAACGACATGTTTTCATCATCTTTGGCTTGAACATTTCCTTGATGAAAGTCTAAAATATTTTACCACATATCATTTGCCACATTATATAAAATAGTTTTGTCAAAACAAATTTTAGGCAAAGTTTTATAAACCAACATTTGAGCTTCAATGTCTAGCAAAAGTTTCTTATAAAATTTTGATTTTCGAAATCTATTCTTATTGATTAAAAATAATCAAATGAAATGATATGCCAAAGATCATGATTAATTGATTTCACATAACTTTCAAATTCATTTTTCCAAATGACAAAATTTTCATTTTCGAAAAATGGTGACTAATTCAAATAGATCCCTTCTAGATATCTTTCAGACTCCATAGATCGATTCAAGTTTTAAAGTACAGTATACTCTAAAGATCTTGATAACATGGCTCTGATACCAATTTTAGAAACTAGAATGGGGGGTTGAATAGTTTAACCGTTTCTTTTTAGTTGTTAAAACATTTCGCCGTTTTTAGGTCCGGTTAATATTCTTTTGCAAGCTTGTTGAATTCTAGTTGTTATGTGATATCAAATTAACTACTAGCAAACATAAATAAACAAGTGAACTAAAGAGTAAGGAAAGAAGACAACCAAGAGACGCGGAGATTTATAGTGGTTTGGCACAAAGCTCACTCTCCGTCCTACTCCACTCCCCGAATACCACACTCGAGAGTTATCAATCACTATATCAATACATTCCTTCAGGCGGAGCAATCCGTACACATGCTTACACAAGGTTTAACGACACTAAGCATAATGTCGAGTTCTAATCGTAGCTAGAACCAATCTACTCCAAGACCCACGTGGCCACACGAACAAGCACTCTTGTCCTACTTGAATCTTCACCCGATCCAAGCCTTCACATATATAATTGACACACTTGGTTCTTCACCCGAACCAAGCCTTCACACTTAGACACACTTGGTTCTTCTCCCGAACAAAGCCTTCACACACTTGACTCACTTGGTTCTTCACCCGAACCAAGACTTCACACAAGACTCACTTGGATCATCACCCGATCCAAGTATTAACACAATGACTTGACTAAGTCCTAACCTACACACTAGGACATCACTCTCCTCACAAAAAATACATGAACTAATCTAGTTACAAGACTTCTTGGATCTACATCACCATCCAAGTTCACACAAACATCCCCATCCTCGACTCACACACAAGTCGGAAAACATTGACAATATTTTAAAAACCTATCACTGTAACACTTGTTACGTTTGTGTGTGGAAACCTATAACATCTCGAGTCTTCATCTATGTCGAGAGTTCTTCTCTTGCACTTGACGGAAGAGGAAATCACTTATAAACATATACCGACATGTTATAGTGATCAAAGACTAAAGAAAAATAAAACAGAAAGTTTTGTATGTGAAAAACCTTGTTTTCTGAAGTGTAACAGTTTAGTATTTATAGAAGACAGGAGTGAGATAGACGGTCCCGTAAATAGGCGACGGTCCTTTATCACTAAGGGACCGCCGGCCACTTTAAGGGACCATCCCGAAAGACGTTCCCATTTTTGTCCTGACGTGGTGAAAACTTATCTAGTGAAAACTCGATTATTTTGGGGGGAAAATTAGCTGTTATAAGTTTGAATTTGAATATATTTTCTTAATAAAACATTTCTTTAAAAACACAATGTAGAAACATAGNTAAATAGGCGACGGTCCTTTATCACTAAGGGACCGCCGGCCACTTTAAGGGACCATCCCGAAAGACGTTCCCATTTTTGTCCTGACGTGGTGAAAACTTATCTAGTGAAAACTCGATTATTTTGGGGGGAAAATTAGCTGTTATAAGTTTGAATTTGAATATATTTTCTTAATAAAACATTTCTTTAAAAACACAATGTAGAAACATAGATGGGGGGGGGGGGTGAATACGTTCCTCTTTAAAACTTAAAATGTTTCGTATCAAATTTCCGATCAAGCGTGACTAAATATGAATAGATGTTATGTCACTCATAACAAGCAATCACACAAGCATAAGAAAATCACGAGATTAAAAGTATTTAGCTATTTGTGATTACACTGTGGACAGTCTTCGAAATGTTTGGACGGTCCTTTATATATTTGGGACTGCCGCCCTATTTAAGGGACCGCCGTCAGTGAGTTTGTTACGTGTTATTAAGTTTTCTTATGTTTTGTATTTCTAAGTTAACTAGTTGATATCACAAGCACATACACACCAAGCCACACAAGCATAAATGTAATCCAAGTATAGAAAGTAAAGAGCAAGGAAGAGAAAATACAAACCGGACACGATGATTTATAGTGGTTCGGTACGAAGCACCTCTTCGTCCTACTCCACTCCCCGACTTCCACACTCGAGAGTTACTTCACTAATCAGCACGCTCCCTTTAGGCGGAACAAACCGTACACAAGCTTACACCAAGTTTAACGACACTAAGCGGAATGTCCAGTCCTAATCCTAGCTAGAACCAATCTACACCAAGGCCCACGTGGCCACACGAACGAGCACTCTTGTCCCACTTAGATCGACACACGATCCAAGCCTTCACACAAACGAGCACTCCCGTTTACTTGAGTCTTCATACTAAGACACACTTGGATCTTCACCCAATCCAAGCCTTCATACGAGACACACTTAGATCATCACCCGATCCAAGCCTTCACACACCGACTCAACTAAGTCCTAACTTACATACTAGGACACCACACACCATACAACAAATACATGACCTATTCTAGTTACAAGATTTCTTGGATCTACATCACCTTCCAAGTTCACACACATAACCCCATCCTCGACTCACACACAAGTCGAAAACATTAACAATATTTACAGAACCTATCACCGTAACACTTGTTACGTTTGTGTGTGGACACCTATAACATCTCGAATCTTTATCTATGTCGAGAGTTCTTCTCTTACCCATGAGGTAGAGGAAAAAGAAAATCATAACACTAGTTACGTTGGTGTGTGGACTCAATAACACTTCGATTCTTGATGACTTCGAGTGTTCTTCTCTTGCACATGATGTAGTGGATGACAGGATCACTTATAAACACATACCAAAGAGTTATAGTGATCAAAGATGAAAAAGGAAAGACCAAGAAATTTTTGTGCAAAGAGGATTAGTTTTTCTGCTGAAAATGGGTCAGTATTTATAGCCAGCTCTAGAAGCCAGGGACGGTCCCTTATCAATAAGGGACTGTCACCTATTTAAGAGACCTTCTCGACAGTTTTTGTCCTTTAGTGGTGAAATGTTACCTGGTGAAATTTTATCTAATTTGGGCGGGAAATAAGGCCGTTTGGACAATTTGAAATTCAAATTTCAAATTTATTTTTCTTATTAAACATTTCTTTATAAATACAAAAATAATTCGTCTAGTTTATTTTTGTAAAAATTGTTTTGTCACATTTATAAAATGTAAGGTTTAAGGACAAAAATATTTTCTTTGACCATTTAACAAAGTTGGTAAAGTGTGTTTGTACATACCTGAAGTGATGTCGAGAGACGTTGATGTGTGAACGAGTAACTTGTGTACTTTACGTTATGTAATACAAGTTTCCCGTTTGTCATCATTAAAACATGAAGACATTGTATGGATAAAACGTCATAACGTTTGCACTAACAATCTCCCCCTTTTTGATGATGACAAATATGTAAACCGTAACTCCTAGTAAAGTGTAGAAGTTACTAGTTTACACTTCCTCTCTCCCCCTTTTGTCAAAGCAAAAAGGTTTCGCCAATGATGAGGTAGAGCTTGAGCTTGAGAGAACAACTTGAGAAGATAACTTGAGAGGACAATCTTGAGCATATGGAATGAGAGATGATCCTCGAATGTATTAGACTATCCCATCCCCCATCATTTAAAGAACTGAGCGTGCATCATCCTAGTGAAGCCTTGCTCCTACCGCCATGATTTAACCAACTCCGAACTAAGTACCCAACTACTTTCGAGCTCCCCCTAGCTCATTGCATCCTTATTGACATTAGCATATCCATGAGCTCCCCCTAGCTCATTGCATCCTTCTTAACCTAAATCAAGGGTTATTTTCAAGCAACAAAGTATGTAGATGCGTCGACGATTTGCATCCGAGTTTGACACTCGCAAATGCTCTCCCTTGGTGTATGCTCAAAATTAGTTTTGGCTACCAAAGAATCGAGCAATGAAGTAATGCTACAAAACAAAGTTAGTAGACAAGTACACATAATAATGATGACATATATATAGCAAGACATGCATGACTCAAATATGATTATTCTAAAGCATGGCATGAAAGGGATTGAAACTAAACATATAATAGTTGATTAACACACCATTTTCTAACTTCTTCCAAGATATGTGTCTAGTGTCTAGGTGATATGGGATGAGGATGATATGCTCCTAGATANACAAATATGTAAACCGTAACTCCTAGTAAAGTGTAGAAGTTACTAGTTTACACTTCCTCTCTTCCCCTTTTGTCAAAGCGAAAAGGTTTCGCCAATGATGAGGTAGAGCTTGAGCTTGAGAGAACAACTTGAGAAGATAACTTGAGAGGACAATCTTGAGCATATGGAATGAGAGATGATCCCCGAATGTATTAGACTATCTCATCCCCCATTATTTAAAGAATTGAGTGTGCATCATCCTAGTGAAGCCTTGCTCCTACCGCCATGATTTAACCAACTCCGAACTAAGTACCCAACTACTTTCGAGCTCCCCCTAGCTCATTGCATCCTTATTGACATTAGCATATCCATGAGCTCCCCCTAGCTCATTGCATCCTTCTTAACCTAAATCAAGGGTTATTTTCAAGCAAAAAAGTATGTAGATGCGTCGACGATTTACATCCGAGTTTGACACTCGCAAATGCTCTCCCTTGGTGTATGCTCAAAATTAGTTTTGGCTACCAAAGAATCGAGCAATGAAGTAATGCTACAAAACAAAGTTAGTAGACAAGTACACATAATAATGATGACATATATATAGCAAGACATGCATGACTCAAATATGATTATTCTAAAGCATGGCATGAAAGGGATTGAAACTAAACATATAATAGTTGATTAACACACCATTTTCTAACTTCTTCCAAGATATGTATCTAGTGTCTAGGTGATATGGGATAAGGATGATATGCTCCTAGATAGGGATGAAGATGACTCTCTAATAGTGGAGAAATAGGAAAGGATGTTATGAGCCAAAGTTTGGCAAGGATGGTGTGAAGTTGGTGGTTCAATTTAGGCTTATGTTGAAGATGTGTTTGGGGGAGATAATGAGAGGAACGTTTGCACTTACAATGAGTGAGGAAGGAATTCAACGGTATACAAGCATCCTTAAAAGGGCATCATTGATGAGATCGACGGAATACAAGCTATCCTAGTTTTGTTGGGTATATGAGGATGTAAGAGATTTGGATTTGTCATTGGAGGTGGATATGTTGGTGACGATGAGTGATCTTGAGGATTGAGGTTAGGAGACATTTTTTGAGTTTGGGTAATCATTAATGGATGACTGAGAGTCATGGAATTTTAAGGTGTTTTGTTGGTTGACGAACGAAGGTGGATATGTGAAATGAGGTGGTGATGACTCGACAACACTTGAAGCTTGGATATCTTCTTTGTGTTCTTCACTTGCTAGAAAATGGAAAAGACGCATTTCATAATGAAATTCACTTGACTTTCGATGATATAGATAAATATGTTAATGAGTGTATGGATATGACGATTACCCTTTGTTTCAAAGAGCGACACAAAGGTGAACATAGGTTTATGTATCATGAAAGGTGGTTTGACCTTAATGGGTTAGGTTGTAGTTGGGATGACACACTTGTTTGGTTACATGGTGGAATCTTCTTGTGAAGATAACTACGTGGAGTTATTGGTGAAGATGGGTGAGAGCGAAAGAGCGATGTTTATGGAATGGATTTCTTGGGTAGGAGGTAGCGGTAGTTTTGGTGTTATCTTGTGTTAAATCAATGAGGAGTGGTTTAGGAAGTATGATATTGACTCTTGGTTTCTTTAAGGGCATGGAAATGGTGGATGACTCGATATTGGTAGAACAAAGGATGACTCAGTTTTTCATTTCACATTGGTGGTTTGAGGTTTGAGTGATGAAAGGTTATGAGGAAGATGCTTCTTTGTGAGTTTTTGACAAGGCATGATGTAGGATGGTTCCAAGTATTGCAGAAGAGGAAAAACAGTGAACCAGTTCGTGACACCTCTACTGGGGACGGTCCTTTAAAACATTGGACGGTCCTTTAAAGATAAGGGACCGCCACTACACTAGGGGACCGCCGTCAGTAAGGTGCAGAGTCTATCCAGTTTTCTGTTTTTCCCAGATTAGGAGTAATCAAATGATTAAGGAATGGTTTGGGTAATAAGGCGGGATTGTGACACTAGACACCCTAAAGGAAGATTATGATCTTGTTTTAGGAGGAATAAGCCTAGTTACCCAAGAATCAAAGATTTAAGTACATAAGTCATTTAAAGATGCATCACATAACAATCAAGGATATTAGCATGTAAGACTATATGACATCTAGGAGGTATCATCAAAGGCATACCTAGTCCAACATAGTTTAGGTGCACAAATAACATGTAAGCCATGTAAAGAGATGCATACAAAACATGATTACAATGAAGACAAGCATTAAGTAAAACTTGTTAACATATAGCACAAAAGAGCATGTATCATGGGCATAAAGCACGATCTTTCTAATGAACATGCAATCAATAATTAAGCAAGCAGGCATTAAGCAATTAAGAGAGCATCAAGACATTTAAACATGTTTCACAAGAACAATTTGTTGTCTTCAAACATCAAGCCCATATATGCAAGTAATCTAGGTTTGTCAAGGAAAATCCTAATTACTATTTGTTTAAAGTCTAATCCTAACGGTAGACGAAGATCATCGATGTAAAATGTCTTTAGTCAAATGTAGGAATGGCAATTTTTCATGTTAGAGAATGGATATGAGACTATTACGAGCGGTGCTCAATTAAGGCTAAACACGACCATTTTTTACAGGTTTACCACAAACCCAACTTCTGTCCCGGAATGTATAAATAGAATCATAAATGAGGAGTAAAAGTTTAAGTTTGTGCAATTAATGCTTAGACATTCACAAACACTTTTACTCCTCCAAAGAACAACCCAGTACCTAAGATTAGCTTAGATGTACCTTTAGTTGTCACTTAAGCTTAGCTTGAGTTTAGTGATGAGTAACACACCATACTTGTCATTCAATCCCAAGTGTTATTCCGCAAACACTTGGGTATAATTCTTTTGATTAATTTCTAATAAAGAGTTAAACGTTGAAAAATATTGTCTCTTATATTTTACGTTTGTTAACTTTAAGTTTTTAATCATTGCATTGTTACAACATGGAACTTGGTTAGATTAACTTTCTAGTTAACCTTAATCATGTAAAAAGGACCAACAGTTGGGGATGAGAAAATTTGGTCTGTTAAAACAAAACACATACGTAATCTCATACGGAATCAACTGAAGCTTGAAGAAGCTGGTAGTCTACCTTGAATAGTCTTTCTATGAAACGATCCTTGGCAAATACATTGACTAATGTTCATTAATGTATTCAAACAAGAGATTTATCAAATGCAACAGCTAGGTTTTTGGCAAAACAGGTGGCAAAAATTGTTTACACCATCCTGGAATCCCAAATAAGGCATTACAGCATGAATTGCAAAGGAAGTTCCAAATAAACATCTCAGATACATGAAGGATGTAACTCATGGCATATTCGTCTGCTTCCTTATGAAGGATTTGTTCGGCAGTGAGTCGTGTTTCAGGTAAAGCTGTTGAAGACTCAGGTCTAGGTGGAACAGCATTGTCATTTGCAGGAACAGTGTTGAGAGGTGGTACAAATGGACCTTCCATGATAACCTTCCGAAGATATCTGCCATGGTGTTTCTTGAGATCAAGAAATCTAAGGAATCGACTTGACCACTGAACATAATTACCCGGTGTCAGCATTGGTGGTGTGTCAAGTGAACCTGCTTCATGCCTCGATTGTTGAGTAGTAATGACCTCACACATCTGATCAAACCAGTGAGACTGTTTTGGCATTGGAGTGATTTGTTGTAGCATTGGTAAGGGTTGAGGTTGAAATTGATGCATCATGGCATGTTGCTGAGAATACATTTGACTTGGCTGTTGATATGATTGTGCATTCTGTTGATATTGTTGTTGCTGACGAAATTTTTGCAGTTGATGATACGGTTGTGCTTGATAAGGGTTAAAGTACGATGGTTGAGACATGATTGAAAAACTTGTGGTTTATGGATCTTGTAGAAGGTATAGTACTTAAGACAAATCTTAGAAAACCAAAACCCAAATTGATTTCGATGCTTGGTAAAAGATGATTTCGATAACCAGTTAAAGACCAAATAATCTCAATAAATTGAAGTTCTCGATAAAAGTAAATTATCGAGAAAAATATGTGAAAATTATCGAGATCCTTTGTACAAAGGAGACAAAGTGTGTTTTCGATGTCACTGAATTTAATTTCGATAGTTTCACAAGATTTCGAAAACAAGTAATTGATTTCGATAATGTATGAAGTTCTCGATAAACACAGTTTTCGAAAATACTTATCCAAAGTTTCGAGATTATACAATAACGAAACTATCCAATATGTCAAAGTGTTTTCTATCTTATACAAGAGAGAAAAGCACTGAGTAAGCAACAACAAAACTTAAGTAGTAATATCGAAGGTTCTCGATAAAAGAAGGTATAATGTTTCTCGATAAAATGGGGTTTTAGAGGTTCTCGATAAATTGGGGTTTTAGAGATTCTCGATAAGATGCCCAAAACGTAGATTTTTCTTTTATGAAAAAGCAAGCCTAAAACAAGTTTTTAATCCAAGATTCTTGTACAACTAGCATTAAAATGATGAAATCTTAATGAAAGTTGCAAACTTGAACTTTTTAACAAAAATTATAAAATTTTCGATAAATAGTACAAGTTTGTACGAATCTTAAAAAAAACCCAAAAATTTTGAAACTTTGTTGTTTGTTTTGGTTTCTAACACAGTTTGTAATCAAATATGTGATAAAAACACAAAAGAAGCAAGAAAGTTGGAAAATTTTTGAATCTAACGAGACCAAAACCTTGTTTTTGGGGCGTATAACACAAAAAAATAAACTACACCTTCTTCTAGCGATTGATACCACTTGTTAGGTCACCATTTTAGTAAACACAAGTAATCTTATAAGAGAAATGAGATGAGAATTAGACTTGGTTGATTAAGATCAATATGAAAGATGTAAGAACAAGAGTTTCCTTAAGATATGAAATTAACCAACAAATGTAATGAGATACATGATGTCCTATTTATAGGAGAGGGATAGGGCAACACTCCCTTCCTTCCCTATCTTCTAAGTCGTGGGCTTTCATGGCCCATTGGACATCTTATTAAACTTAAACATAAACCATACGAGTAACTAAATAACGTAGCTAATTATGATAATTCTAGCAACCTATTACATTGACTGAAATGACCGAGACTTGACTGAATAGTTGAAAACTATGATCCTAACAGAATTCCTAAACTTCCTTAAACTAGGATTTGAACATAAAATAACCTAAGTGTTTGACAACCTTAAACATAATCAAGTCACTGAATGAACAGTCATTCAGCGAGTCATCTTCAAGATGCTCAGGACGAACCTAAGAAGAAAGGTTCTCTATTCAATGAGGCGGAACTCAGTGAATGATACCTGAGACAAAGAAGGAGGTGATGGATTCAGTGAGTGATGACAATAACTCACTGAATCCTAAAAGGCTCCTCACTGAACAACTAAAGACTGAAGACATGAAGACTGAAGTAAAGGCGGGATTAGGCGGGATAAGTTTGAATGGATAAGGGATGGTCCTTATCATGCAAAGGTCAACTTACCATGAATGATTAAAAGACCAAGAGTGTGTCAACACTGATGCATGGAAATCAGCCTTATCTTTTACCACTTATAGTCATATGTAATAGAGACAAAATGCCTATGCATTTTGTCCATTGTAGACTTATGTCATCATTGTCTTTTAGGTAAAGGTTGTATAATACTTGTGTATAAATAGAATCATAAATGAGGAGTAAAAGTTTAAGTTTGTGCAATTAATGCTTAGACATTCACAAACACTTTTACTCCTCCAAAGAACAACCCAGTACCTAAGATTAGCTTAGATGTACCTTTAGTTGTCACTTAAGCTTAGCTTGAGTTTAGTGATGAGTAACACACCATACTTGTCATTCAATCCCAAGTGTTATTCCGCAAACACTTGGGTATAATTCTTTTGATTAATTTCTAATAAAGAGTTAAACGTTGAAAAATATTGTCTCTTATCTTTTACGTTTGTTAACTTTAAGTTTTTAATCATTGCATTGTTACAACATGGAACTTGGTTAGATTAACTTTCTAGTTAACCTTAATCATGTAAAAAGGACAAACAGTTGGGGATGAGAAAATTTGGTCTGTTAAAACAAAACACATACGTAATCTCATACGGAATCAACTGAAGCTTGAAGAAGCTGGTAGTCTACCTTGAATAGTCTTTCTATGAAACGATCCTTGGCAAATGCATTGACTAATGTTCATTAATGTATTCAAACAAGAGACTTATCAAATGCAACAGCTAGGTTTTTGGCAAAACAGGTGGCAAAAACTGTTTACACCATCCTGGAATCCCAAATAAGGCATTACAGCATGAATTGCAAAGGAAGTTCCAAATAAACATCTCAGATACGAAAACTTATAGGGCAAAGGAAATTGATTTGAATAAGATGAAAGGTGACTATCAACAACTATATGCCCTCCTTAGAGATTATGCTATGTAGCTAAAAGAAAAAAACAAAGACACAACAGTCAAGATCCAGGTGGAAACCAACACATATCTAACTATTACTCAAGGGTTTTCAAAAGAATATATATGTGTCTTGGTGCAGTAAAGGCTGGATACACAGCTATAAGAAAAGAGATATTGGGGTTGGATGGTGCTTTCACAAAAGGACCATTTACAGGGAAAATTTTGACGGTTATTGGTATTGATAGTAACAATGGTATCTACCCTCTTTCATATGCTATTATTGAGGCTATTTGTAAGAGTTCTTGGTTGTGGTTCCTTTCAAATCTTTGTGATGACCTTGATTTAAAACCAAACTATAACTACACTTTAATGTCAGATAGACAAAATGTAGAATCAATTCTATTAAAATTCTTTTATCAAATTCATTACATTTAAGCATTATTGTAATCCACTATATGTTACTTGTAACATGGTATTCTACCAGCTATAGCACATTTTTTTCCTGTTGCTGAACACAAATTCTATGTTAGACATATCTATGACAACATGAAGCAGATTTACAAAGGAAGGATTTACAAGGATCTTCTGTGCAAGTGTGCAACAACAACCACTGTGTTTCAATTTCAACAAGGAATAGAGAAAATGAAAGCCTTCGACCCTAAATCTCATGAGCGGTTACAATAGATACCACCAGAATCATGGTCAAGGTCTCATTTTTCAGGTATAAAGTTTTTCATAATTGTTTTTTAAGTGTATATTTAGTGCACATAAACT
The DNA here is from genome assembly GCA_014162995.1 of Artemisia annua. Taxonomy (NCBI): domain Eukaryota; kingdom Viridiplantae; phylum Streptophyta; class Magnoliopsida; order Asterales; family Asteraceae; genus Artemisia; species Artemisia annua. Next base: position 111,399 of record LBNU01016768.1, on the reverse strand, counting down.
TATCATGCGTCATTAATCAATAAACATGTAAAGCTCATTGTGAAATTCTAGTGAACAACCTATATAAGTCATTTCATAGTAAGTTGGTAGATGGTAGAGATCAACCAATACTTTGGTTTTTGAAATACATTAGAGAGTATTTGATGAAGAGAATAGTGAATGTGCAACAAGTCATAGACATGTCTGAAGGTCCCTTAACCCCAACTGCAACAGCCATGTTTAAGGTTAGTTTGCGGGAAGCTAATAAGTATTAAGTTATTTGGAATGGGATGACAATTACCAGGTACCATGGATGAACCAATGTGTAGTCAATATGAGGTTAAGGACATGTACATGTAGGAGATGGGAGCTAACTGGTGTTCCATGTAGACATGTTGTGGCAGCAATGTATGACATGGCAAGAAATGGTATGGAAGTCGGTATACCTGAGGATCTGGTCCATCAAGCATATTGGCTAAGTACATGGAAGGAGACATACAAGTATAAGATTGAAGGTCTTAGTTGTTACGCCCGAAACCCGTTTTAAGTATTTTATTACGGGTGTGACCCTGGACGAGATTGACAGTGCCTAAACGAGTTTGACTAAGGATAAATGGTTGTTTGGTTTAGTGTTGAAAAATAGTGCAGACCTGTTCCAGACCCAATACGACGTATTATAGTCTGGCAATATGGCGTATTGGTGGGATTGTGGATACGACATATCAAAAAAAATGAATATGACATATTGGCCAAATAACGAGCTGAACAAAATTGCCCTTTAAGCTGAGTCATCACTTATCTTATTATATCCTATCTTCTACACATTTCTAACCGTTTATATTTGGCATGACAAATTTATATCTGGGGATTGGGTGCATTAAGCATATTGGCTACATACATGGAAGGAGAGACAAAACTATAAGATTGAACCTGTTAGAGGTAGTACATTTTGGCCCAAATGCAGTATTCCTAGTAGCTTATTGCCCCCACACCATCATGTTCCATTTAGTAGACCAAGGATGAATAAAAGAGTGAACAAAGAGGAGAAGGCACTTAAGACAATTGTAGAAACTAGAAGGGAGGGGGGGTTGAATAGTTTCACCGTTTCTTTTTAGTTGTTAAAACGTTTCACCGTTTTTAGGTCCAGTTAATATTCTTTTGCAAGCTTGTTGAATTCTAGTTGTTATGTGATATCAAATTAACTACTAGCAAACATAAATAAACAAGTGAACTAAATAGTAAGGAAAGAACACAACCAAGAGACGCGGTAATTTATAGTGGTTCGGCACGAAGCTCACTCTCCGTCCTACTCCACTCCCCGAGTACCACACTCGAGAGTTATCAATCACTATATCAACACACTCCTTCAGGCGGAGCAATCCGTACACATGCTTACACAAGGTTTAATGACACCAAGCATAATGTCGAGTTCTAGTCGTAGCTAAAACCAATCTACTCCAAGACCCGCGTGGCCACACGAACAAGCATTCTTGTCCTACTTGAATCTTCACCCGATCCAAGCCTTCACATAATTGACACACTTGGTTCTTCACCCGAACCAAGCCTTCACAAAAAAAAGGAGTAACACTTGAGAAACCATTCATGACCAACAAAGTAATAACACATCCAGTCAACCAATAATTAAGTTGTTAGGTTTCATTGAACTAAGCAAACACAAGAAAAAATCTAGCCTAAGCATTTAATTAAGAAAGCATAAGATATAATTAGACCAACACATAGACATATTGATTGAATTTAAGTGAGGACTTATCTTTAATTGAACATGAGAGGTTTCAAGGGTGAAAAGACGCCTTGAAAATACATCAAATTCGTTTCTTTAGGGTTTTTCCAAAACTTGTCAAAAGTT
>LBNU01016768.1:62583-109289 GCA_014162995.1 Artemisia annua | reverse complement strand
CACACTAATGAATGAAAAATAGAAAAATATATATAGATTTTACATTCTGACGGCGTCAGGTTATGGGTTCAGACGCCGTCAGCTCGCCGTCATTAGGGTTCTCGGATGGCCTAGATTTACTTCTGATGCCGTCACTCTTTATTTTGCTCTGGACCGTCACTCTTTAAGTTAACACCTGACGGCCTACTTTCTCTAACACCTGACGCCATCAGGTGTAAACGTCTTGTCTTCTTCATAGGGCGTCTAGTGTAATCTGATTTCACTCCTTTGTCCATGTTGGCTGACGGCGTCACCTTGAGAAAACTTAAAATAAGATAACTAAAGCTTGACATATATCAACACCAACAAACCCCGGGATACGTGAGTAGGCAGTCTAGTCTCAGAGTCACTTTTAATATCAAACACATTTCACAAGGCCCAGGTGAGTTTCGTAGCCTCACATCTTTTTAAAACTTTTCACTCTAAATGCTTTACGAACCCTGTGAGGGGGATACGTGCTACTTGCTTTTCTTTAAACCGAATACAAATCTTTCTCTCTGGTTATTGCACGAGTAAACTATCTGCCACCACTACATAACTAAAATTTATCAATCTAATCGTTTGGAATATTTTACCCACGCGAACGCGAGTATAGTTGATAGATCTATTGGAGTTTGACAACTCCCGTTGGTATTAACACCTCTCTGGGTGGTACCAATAAGTACTATACTTGAACCCACTGAAGGATTAACTTTGGCAAGTTATCCTTCCCATCCCCTCATGTTGGGCCTGCAGCCCACATGACCCAGATTGTTAAGGTATGGTTCATGAGCTTAGTGCAATAACAACCCCTATCTGTAGTATTGTACTGATCATACAATACTGGCAGATACAACCGTTTAAATACGGTTACTACCTCTTTACATGGGCATTAAAACGTAGTCCATGCTTTACTAATCTTGTATTCACATCACTACTTAAACCTATGACTCTCATGCAATAACAACCCCTATCTGTAGTAGGCATCCTGGTTGGCAGATGTGTTGTGTTTTAAGTAACTTCCCATTTTTATGGTTGAATAATTTTAGTACATTTTCAAGTTAAACTATGACTAATATCACAACACATTATCATAACTCAAAGCATAATAATTCATTCATTTCATGCATGAAACACATACATCATTAATACATAGCGAAAGCAACATTAGACTACAACAATGGTCATCTACTAATACAACAAGTCATCTCCCAAAGCATGCTTGGTCCAAAATATAACATCCACTTGATTATTCTCTAACTAGATATTCTAAAATGTCTAGTTAGATGGTGGAGTGGATGATGGTGAGGATGAAGGTGGAGCCGAAGGTGGTGCCGATGGTGGCATGGATGCAAGGGGAATTGGTTGCACATTTTGTTGAGCAATGAGAAACTCAATGTGACCAAACATGATGTGTAGTTCTTCTCGAAAAAAGTGGATGAGATGAAAGTTTTGGTAACAACAAGCACACCCCATAGTGTGGTTGTTCACTAAGTAGTAGGGTAATGAATTTCCAAGAGTTGGAGATGATGGTGGTGTGGAAGGAATGTTTTCCAATGGCCCATTTGGTGATGTGGTGGTATGATTTGATGAGTTTGTTGGAGGAGGATGTTGGTTTCTTGGTGATGAGATAGAGTGAATGGGAGATGATGGTTGGTTACTCACAAACGGAGTGTAAGCCCCCGAACTAGATTCGGTAAGCAAAGGTGACAAGTTTTTGATGAATGGTGAGAAAGGTGATGTGGTTGGCTTTGAGCTAGAGGATGGCTTTGATGAGGAGTAGGATGTTCCATTTGTGGATGGTGTTTTGAGTGGTGCACTTGGTGCTTGAGGTGATGGTTGTTGGTGACTTAGGAGATGGAGTGGTGTCATAGAGTGTGAGGTCAATGAAGTTGGTTTGGGGTCGAATGATTTTGAGCTTAGGCCTTTTGTTTGGTGGTTGTGTTATGAGTTCTTTGTTTGTTGTTGGCAAAGAAGTGGAGGATGAGGCCATTGTAGGTGATGAAGATGAAGTGAAAGGTGATTGTGATGAGGTTGAGGGTGATGAGGAAGGTTTAAATAATCAAGCATGGTTATGGTTTGGGCAAAGCATGCATTAGGAGACTTTGAGCACTCAAGAATGTTTATCTGAACAAGGTAAGGTGGTGATAATCATGCAATAGGTTTAGGATTACAGGAAAGAAGAAAACAGTGCAAAAATCCGTGATTCCACAGGGACGGTCCATTAAATCTCAGATGGTCCCTTATCATTGGAGGACCGCCGGGTCAATAAAGGACCGCCAGCAGTGGTTTCGCAGAATTTTGGCCAGTTTCTCATTTCTGCAATCTGTATATACAATTCAATCCTATTTGTCACAGAACTGCACAATCATATGTTTAACCATAAGGATGTTATTCATGGCCTTAGCAAGTCAATAACGTCATCCAAATACAAGCATAATCAATCAAACAAGCATGTCTAATAATCATGAGATTAGTTCACATAACCAAGAAACATAGTAGTTCCAAAGTACATCAATTAATAGAAGTCATTCAAAGTCATAATACAAATACTAGATCAAAGCACTACATCCATTTCAACAAATGCAAATTTGTTGGCTTCAATCATCTTCGATGCGTCTCATCCTTTAGGGTCCAATGAATCGTGTGATTTGATATCCCGTTATTGGTTCTAAGACTCCGACAACAAGATTGCATTGATTGTTTTGAAGGTAGGGATAAGTTCTCATGAAATAGTGATAGACACGGGTTAAGAGCATCCCATAAGGCATTGACTTTCTGTTATCATCCTTGAGATGCATAAATCGCATAGCGAAGAGATAAGCAAGATTGTATGGTTGTCTAGTGAGAATGCAATAAAGCATATGTGCCATACAAGCTGGTATGCAATTGTGATCTTTTACTAGACCGAGTGCGTTTTCTCGCAGAATGACCGCTATAGGTTGGAGAAACTGGCGGAGTTCACAGACACGGATTTTATCAGGATAGAAAGTGTCGGAGGAGTTGCAAAGTGAATTGATTAATTCGGTTTGAGAGGGAATGTAGGTGACATAAGGTCCTTCACATTCACGTTCCTCAACTAGGGAATTTAACTCAGGATCTTCTGAATAGGTGCATTGCCCATGACATGGAATACCAAGAATCTGAGCGAATTCCTCAAGTGATAAAGCGAAACCATAGTGACTTATACTGAAGGTAAGATGTATTGAGTTGTCATAACTATGTTTAACCTTAATTTCATGAAATTTTTTTAATAAAAAGCGTGGACAAATGTGTTCATTGATAGTGAGTAAACAGTCTAGACCTATTGATTGAAAGGCTCTTTCAATATGCTCCTGAGTTACATATGAATGATCGATAATTCGACCTTCATGAATGTAACGAGACTCAACGTCTCTAAAGCTTTAAACAGAGTCAGGTGGTAGATAGTGTTCTAAAGAGATTTTAGGTATGTATGAATGTGTACAATGAAGGTCATAATCAAATATGTGCGGCATGGTTGTACCTATATGAAATTAACGTTAGGTTAGCTATATTATAATTTTAGAGCTTATCCCAAACACCCCCATATACCATAATACATTTTAATTTTGAGATTCCTGATTGATTTCGTTGCATGGTTATGAAAACATTTCTGACATGTATTAACAATGCATAACTTTGTTTTTGTTACGTGATTAAGCAAGATTAACAATAGTAAAATCGAATGGGGATGACCTCATTTTTTACCCATTTTCAAAATTCTCAAATTAAATTAATTAGTTTGTTAATTCGTGTATTACTAGTGCTATATTGTTTAGATTTTCCTTCAGTTGTTGTAAATTTTGCAAAGAGATGAGAATCCCCAATTCTTAATATAAACCCTAAAAATTTAACTACGAATTAATTAGATGAAATTGGAAAAATTGACTTACAATGGAGTGATTAGTTGGTATAGGTGATTGATGATCTTGATTTTGAAAACCTTGAATTAGTTTGATTTTAGGTGAGTAAGAATTTGGGTGTATGGTCGAGTTTATCGTTAATTCTGCAGCAAAGGGGAGTGTTTGGTTTGGTTTTGAACGTTATGCAGTAAGAAAACGGGGTATTGCCTAAAATAGCTGGACGGTCCCTTATCGATATGGGACCGCCAGTAGTTAAAGGACCGTGGTCAGTGAGTGTGAGGTTTTTTCCGGTTTTTGGTGTTTTGGTTATTATGAAAAATCTTTGGTTTTTAAAACGTTTTAAAACATAACTCTTTGTATTTTAAGACACGGAATTGACTCAATACGCACGAGTAGGTTAAGGAATGGGTATAGAGTAGAGTCGAGACAGAAGAAAAGAAAAAGACTCGATACGCTTGGATAAAGAGTGGATTTTGAGTCGAAACAGAAGAAGTGAAAGTGGTAAGACGTTAAATGAGATTCAAGGACGAGACTTGCATCGGAGAGGCTAGAAGTCAATCATGTAAATTTCAAGAAAAATTATAGATGAGAACTAGAGAGCAAATAAAGAGTAAAGCAAGTGTGCATCGTCTATAGTGATTGATTGATGCGAAATTCGTTATAAATAATGGTTTTGGTAAGACCATTATTTTTCCAAATAATTTGCTTGAATCCAAAGATGGATAAGCATTTAGACAGAACGTCTAATACTCACAAAGCATATAGCACATATTAGCATATAAGTGTTATCTAGCATGCAAGCAGGTAATGATAAATCACATAGTCACGTAAGCATGTAGAAAACATTTAAATAGCAATTATAATAGGCAAGATTGTAAGAAAACTTACCTTGGCCTCTAGCTATCCTTAATAACACATTTCATAACATGTGTTGTATGTGATGCAAGACATGATGAAACTCACTTGGCGAATCACCCTTACAAGTAGTTGCACATTCAAGGTACACATTATCTAGGTCTCTAGCTATCTTGGCCTTTAGCTAAGTAAACACGTACATTGTCTTCTTAACCAGTCATTACTTCAAGACTTTTAAATTAGTACATCAACTAGATTGTTTGTGTGATTCTTGTCAGCAACATTACCTACAACAAAAACATTCAAACTAGTAGTACATGAATCTATTTAAACTAAGTGACTTTCTAACGACATGTTTTCATCATCTTTGGCTTGAACATTTCCTTGATGAAAGTCTAAAATATTTTACCACATATCATTTGCCACATTATATAAAATAGTTTTGTCAAAACCAATTTTAGGCAAAGTTTTATAAACCAACATTTGAGCTTCAATGTCTAGCAAAAGTTTCTTATAAAATTTTGATTTTTGAAATCTATTCTTATTGATTAAAATAATCAAATGAAATGATATGCCAAAGATCATGATTAATTGATTTCACATAACTTTGAAATTCATTTTTCCAAATGACAAAATTTTCATTTTCGAAAAATGGTGACTAATTAAAATAGATCCCTTCTAGATATCTTTTAGACTCCATAGATCGATTCAAGTTTTAAAGTACAGTATACTCTAAAGATCTTGATAACATGGCTCTGATACCAATTTTAGAAACTAGAATGGGGGGTTGAATAGTTTAACCGTTTCTTTTTAGTTGTTAAAACATTTCGCCGTTTTTAGGTCCGGTTAATATTCTTTTGCAAGCTTGTTGAATTCTAGTTGTTATGTGATATCAAATTAACTACTAGCAAACATAAATAAACAAGTGAACTAAAGAGTAAGGAAAGAAGACAACCAAGAGACGCGGAAATTTATAGTGGTTTGGCACGAAGCTCACTCTCCGTCTTACTCCACTCCCCGAATACCACACTCGAGAGTTATTAATCACTATATCAATACATTCCTTCAGGCGAAGCAATCCGTACACATGCTTACACAAGGTTTAACGACACTAAGCATAATGTCGAGTTCTAATCGTAGCTAGAACCAATCTACTCCAAGACCCACGTGGCTACACGAACAAGCACTCTTGTCCTACTTGAATCTTCACCCGATCCAAGCCTTCACATAATTGACACACTTGGTTCTTCACCCGAACCAAGCCTTCACACTTAGACACACTTGGTTCTTCACCCGAACCAAGCCTTCACACATTTGACTCACTTGGTTTTTCACCCGAACCAAGACTTCACACAAGACTCACTTGGATCATCACCCGATCCAAGTCTTTAAACAATGACTCGACTAAGTCCTAACCTACACACTAGGACATCACTCTCCTCACAACAAATATATGAACTAATCTAGTTACAAGACTTCTTGGATCTACATCACCATCCAAGTTCACACAAATATCCCCATCCTCGACTCACACACAAGTCGGAAAACATTGACAATATTTACAGAACCTATCACCTTAACACTTGTTACGTTTGTGTGTGGACACCTATAACATCTCGAGTCTTCATCTATGTCGAGAGTTCTTCTCTTGCACTTGACGGAAGAGGAAATCACTTATAAACATATACCGACATGTTATAGTGATCAAAGACTTAAAAAAATAAAACAGAAAGTTTTGTGTGTGAAAAACCTTGTTTTCTGAAGTATAACAGTTCAGTATATATAGACGACAGGTGTGAGATAGACGGTCCCGTAAATAGGCGATGGTCCTTTATCACTAAGGGACCGCCGGCCACTTTAAGGGACCATCCCGAAAGACGTTCCCATTTTTGTCCTGACGTGGTGAAAACTTATCTAGTGAAAACTCGATTATTTTGGGGGGAAAATTAGCTGTTATAAGTTTGAATTTGAATATATTTTCTTAATAAAACATTTCTTTAAAAACACAATGTAGAAACCTAGATGGGGGGGGGTGAATACGTTCCTCTTTAAAACTTAAAATGTTTCGTATCAAATTTTCGATCAAGCGTGACTAAATATGAATAGATGTTATGTCACTCATAACAAGCAATCACATAAGCATAAGAAAATCACGAGATTAAAAGTATTTAGCTATTTGTGATTACATTGTGGACGGTCTTCGAAATGTTTGGACAGTCCTTTATATATTTGGGACCGCCGCCCTATTTAAGGGACCGCCGTCAGTGAGTTTGTTACGTGTTATTAAGTTTTCTTATGTTTTGTATTTCTAAGTTAACTAGTTGATATCACAAGCGCATACACACCAAGCCACACAAGCATAAATGTAATCCAAGTATAGAAAGCAAGGAAGAGAAAATACAAACCGAACACGATGGTTTATAGTGGTTCAGCACGAAGCACCTCTTCGTCCTACTCCACTCCCCGACTTACACACTCGAGAGTTACTTCACTAATCAGCACGCTCCCTTTAGGCGGAACAAACCGTACACAAGCTTACACCAAGTTTAACGACCACTAAGCGGAATGTCCAGTCCTAATCCTTGCTAGAACCAATCTACACCAAGGCCCACGTGGCCACACGAACAAGTACTCTTGTCCTACTTAGATCGACACACGATCCAAGCCTTCACACAAACGAGCACTCCCATTCACTTGAGTCTTCACACTAAGACACACTTGGATCTTCACCCAATCCAAGCCTTCATACGAGACACACTTAGATCATCACCTGATCCAAGCCTTCACACACCGACTCAACTAAGTCCTAACTTACATACTAGGACACCACACACCATACAACAAATACATGACCTATTCTAGTTACAAGATTTCTTGGATCTACATCACCTTTCAAGTTCACACACATAACCCCATCCTCGACTCACACACAAGTCAAAAACATTAACAATATTTACAGAACCTATCACCGTAACACTTGTTACGTTTGTGTGTGGACACCTATAACATCTCGAATCTTTTCTATGTCGAGAGTTCTTCTCTTACCCATGAGGTAGAGGAAAAAGAAAATCATAACACTAGTTATGTTGGTGTGTGGACTCAATAACACTTCGATTCTTGATGACTTCGAGTGTTCTTCTCTTGCACATGATGTAGTGGATGACAGGATCACTTATAAACACATACCAAAGAGTTATAGTGATCAAAGATGAAAAAGGAAAGACCAGGAAATTTTTGTGCAAAGAGGATTAGTTTTTCTGCTGAAAATGGGTCAGTATTTATAGCCAGCTCTAGAAGCCAGGGACAGTCCCTTAAACCTTGGACGGTCCCTTATCAATAAGGGACCGTCACCTATTTAAGAGACCTTCTCGACAGTTTTTGTCCTTTAGTGATAAAATGTTACCTGGTGAAATTTTATCTGATTTAGGCGGGAAATAAGGCCGTTTGGACAATTTGAAATTCAAATTTCAAATTTATTTTTCTTATTAAACATTTCTTTATAAATACAAAAATAATTTGTCTAGTTTATTTTTGTAAAAATTGTTTTGTCACATTTATAAAATGTAAGGTTTAAGGACAAAAATATTTTCTTTGATCATTTAACAAAGTTGGTAAAGTGTGTTTGTACATACCTGAAGTGATGTCGAGAGACGTTGATGTGTGAATGAGTAACTTGTGTACTTTACGTTATGTAATACAAGTTTCCCGTTTGTCATCATTAAAACATGAAGACATTGTATGGATAAAACGTTATAACGTTTGCACTAACAATCTCCCCCTTTTTAATGATGACAAATATGTAAACCGTAACTCCTAGTAAAGTGTAGAAGTTACTAGTTTACACTTCCTCTCTTCCCCTTTTGTCAAAGCGAAAAGGTTTCGCCAATGATGAGGTAGAGCTTGAGCTTGAGAGAACAACTTGAGAAGATAACTTGAGAGGACAATCTTGAGCATATGGAATGAGAGATGATCCCCGAATGTATTAGACTATCTCATCCCCCATTATTTAAAGAATTGAGTGTGCATCATCCTAGTGAAGCCTTGCTCCTACCGCCATGATTTAACCAACTCCGAACTAAGTACCCAACTACTTTCGAGCTCCCCCTAGCTCATTGCATCCTTATTGACATTAGCATATCCATGAGCTCCCCCTAGCTCATTGCATCCTTCTTAACCTAAATCAAGGGTTATTTTCAAGCAAAAAAGTATGTAGATGCGTCGACGATTTACATCCGAGTTTGACACTCGCAAATGCTCTCCCTTGGTGTATGCTCAAAATTAGTTTTGGCTACCAAAGAATCGAGCAATGAAGTAATGCTACAAAACAAAGTTAGTAGACAAGTACACATAATAATGATGACATATATATAGCAAGACATGCATGACTCAAATATGATTATTCTAAAGCATGGCATGAAAGGGATTGAAACTAAACATATAATAGTTGATTAACACACCATTTTCTAACTTCTTCCAAGATATGTATCTAGTGTCTAGGTGATATGGGATAAGGATGATATGCTCCTAGATAGGGATGAAGATGACTCTCTAATAGTGGAGAAATAGGAAAGGATGTTATGAGCCAAAGTTTGGCAAGGATGGTGTGAAGTTGGTGGTTCAATTTAGGCTTATGTTGAAGATGTGTTTGGGGGAGATAATGAGAGGAACGTTTGCACTTACAATGAGTGAGGAAGGAATTCAACGGTATACAAGCATCCTTAAAAGGGCATCATTGATGAGATCGACGGAATACAAGCTATCCTAGTTTTGTTGGGTATATGAGGATGTAAGAGATTTGGATTTGTCATTGGAGGTGGATATGTTGGTGACGATGAGTGATCTTGAGGATTGAGGTTAGGAGACATTTTTTGAGTTTGGGTAATCATTAATGGATGACTGAGAGTCATGGAATTTTAAGGTGTTTTGTTGGTTGACGAACGAAGGTGGATATGTAAAATGAGGTGGTGATGACTCGACAACACTTGAAGCTTGGATATCTTCTTTGTGTTCTTCACTTGCTAGAAAGTGGAAAAGACGCATTTCATAATGAAATTCACTTGACTTTCGATGATATAGATAAATATGTTAATGAGTGTATGGATATGACGATTACCCTTTGTTTCAAAGAGCGACACAAAGGTGAACATAGGTTTATGTATCATGAAAGGTGGTTTGACCTTAATGGGTTAGGTTGTAGTGGGGATGACACACTTGTTTGGTTACATGGTGGAATCTTCTTGTGAAGATAACTACGTGGAGTTATTTGTGAAGATGGGTGAGAGCGAAAGAGCGATGTTTATGGAATGGATTTCTTGGGTAGGAGGTAGTGGTAGTTTTGGTGTTATCTTGTGTTAAATGAATGAGGAGTGGTTTAGGAAGTATGATATTGACTCTTGGTTTCTTTGAGGGCATGGAAATGGTGGATGACTCGATATTGGTAGGACAAATGATGACTCGGTTTTTCATTTCACATTGGTGGTTTGAGGTTTGAGTGATGAAAGGTTATGAGGAAGATGCTTCTTTGTGAGTTTTTGACAAGGCATGATGTAGGATGGTTCCAAGTATTGCAGAAGAGGAAAAACAGTGAACCAGTTCGTGACACCTCTACTGGGGATGGTCCTTTAAAACATTGGACGGTCCTTTAAAGATAAGGGACCGCCAATGCACTAAGGGACCGCCGTCAGTAAGGTGCAGAGTCTATCCAGTTTTCTGTTTTTCCCAGATTAGGAGTAATCAAATGATTAAGGAATGGTTTGGGTAATAAGGCGGGATTGTGACACTAGACACCCTAAAGGAAGATTATGATCTTGTTTTAGGAGGAATAAGCCTAGTTACCCAAGAATCAAAGATTTAAGTACATAAGTCATTTAAACATGCATCACATAACAATCAAGGATATTAGCATGTAAGACTATATGACATCTAGGAGGTGTCATCAAATGCATACCTAGTCCAACATAGTTTAGGTGCACAAATAACATGTAAGCCATGTAAAGAGATGCATACAAAACATGATTACTATGAAGACAAGCATTAAGTAAAACATGTTAACATATAGCACAAAAGAGCATGTATCATGGGCATAAAGCACGATCTTTCTAATGAACATGCAATCAATAATTAAGCAAGCAGGCATTAAGCAATTAAGAGAGCATCAAGACATTTAAACATGTTTCACAAGAACAATTTTTTGTCTTCAAACATCAAGCCCATATATGCAAGTAATCTAGGTTTGTCAAGGAAAATCCTAATTACTATTTGTTTAAAGTCTAATCCTAACGGTAGACGAAGATCATCGATGTAAAATGTCTTTAGTCAAATGTAGGAATGGCAATTTTTCATGTTAGAGAATGGATATGAGACTATTACTAGCGGTGCTCAATTAAGGCTAAACATGACCATTTTTACAGGTTTACCACAAACCCAACTTCTCTCCCGAAAGCAATTCAACTGTTAGGTTAAATTGAATTTCTAGTGCAATAGGTTCTCCAGTAGCCATTCTCATATTAGAAAAATTGGAATTCCTATACTTTCCCATCGAGGTTTTCCAAAGATGATATTGGCCAATTCCGCTAGAACATATCCTAATATAACTCAACTATTAAGATTTTTAAAGCCGGTTAATGAAAACGACATGTCTTACACAACATCCTAACAAAGGCAGGTGCGGTATTTAAATCATGTGTTTGAGATCTATAGGTTGTTTGGTTTAGATGGTGCATTACATGATAACATTTTTGTTTGTTGAGTTCTCATTTTAACATGTTTTGGCTTCAATAATACTCCATAGTAAATCTTGAGAAAATGAGTCTAATTAGGATTACTTATCTTAATAGATCTTGTAATGTTTTATGTAGTATCATTGATACAAAACATATTTTATCTTTTGACAAATATGCTTATTTAAAAGGACAGACTTTTCACTCTTATGAGTTGCTTATGAAAACAAGTATTTTAGTTATTATGTGATTAACGAATTTTACTTGTTTATGCAATGACACACGTTATATTAGGTTTCTTCCAAAATCTAATATCCTACATTTTTCAAACAAGTTATCTTGTAACATAACCATTCATGTTACAAAGGAAGTGGAATGCATAGGATATAAATTATCCTTTTGAAATACATGTTATCTTGTTGGAGATTAATGATGTATTATGTGTGAAATTTTTACTTGACATGTGATTTTGAGTCTTGACTCGTTCATGAGCAAAATATACATATGTTGTTTCTTTGCTCGTGTTTGGGTTTTCGGAAATGACACATTTACAAATTGCGTTGCAATGTAAACTGCTTAAATATTTTGGATGAAACATACAAGTTGTCAATCCTACTTTGTTCTGTGTTTTAAGCATCTTTTAAACAAATTAGTTTAATGTTTGAAGCACAACCTTTGGACAAGAAGACTCGATATGACATCATCAACACAAGTGTGAGTTATGATCCGATGCATATTCTTTTCGTCTTGATAAGGACGTCATTATTTTTATACCGATCGAGTGTGATTGAGTATGTAGGTTCAAGATGATATGTTTTGTTATATCTTGAAGCTAAACAAATAATGACTCCAATTTCATGTCCACACTCAAAAACTTGTCAATTAGATTCGATAATGATATCAATCATATTTTGAATAATGAATCGCTATAAGCTCGAAATCTTTCTTGACCCTCACAACCACTATTTTTAATAAAGAAAGTAAGTAAAGGTATATAGAATGTGCTCCATCAAATATAATACTTGTTATATGTGTGAGGTTACTAATAATGACATATTAACTTAATGATACTAAATTGTCATTTATTTTGTGTGTGAAAACTATTTATTATTACGTATAATATGCATAGTTTTTGACATTACATAAGTATAAAAATAATTATCCTAACCATTTTTATACAATACACAACTTATGCAAAATAATTTTATGACTACTTGTTTGAAACAATTAGTGTGTGTTCAAATATATGCAAGGTTCAAAAATACATTTTCTTTTACTTAAATACTAATGTATTATTATAAACCTTTATCTTGATTAAACAACCCATGGCCAAATGCAATGTTTTAGAAATCATGTTGAAGAAGTGTTACATATTTTAAGGTGACTTATTTTAACACTTGCATCTTTGGAAAGATAATTGTGTAAGACAATTGTTTTTGACATACATGATTACTCAACTTAGTCTACATATCTAAGTGATTTACTAAAACATTATAACATAAGCAAGCATCCAAAACACATAATCATTTAGCATAACACACACAAAGATATTCGTAATCATTTTGTATGTTAGATACAACAATGTATACATAGCTTGATTTTGTTTTAAACCAAAATAGTTTCCTCCCTTTTTAAAAGATTAGTTAAGATTGATATTTTGAAAAAATGAAGACTCAATTTTTCAAAGATTTATTTACTAGAGGTGTCCGAATCAAAAGTAAGAGTAAAATGCAAGTTTTACGTTAAAACGTGACATACACTTTTGACTACTATGTAGTATTTTGCATTTACAATTTAATTAAATTTGGAATCAATCTTTGAAAGTATTTTTAAATGAAAGTACATTCAATTACCTTTAAAATGGCGGGTGGCACGACTCCTACGGACTTGCGGTTGATTTTATATGAGTTTTCAAAGTTTGACACTATTATGGTGGAGGTCCCTTAAATACCCGACGGTCCCTTAGTGATAAAGGACCACCCAGAGATAAGGGACTGCCTCCAGTAAGAAAAAATACATTTTTCGTGTAAAAATTCATTTCCATCAAGCTAGTATACGAAGTGCATTTAACCAACAAAACTAGTACGAATTAAACAACAAAGCACAAGTTTAGCAACTAAACACTTTTTATATTTAATACCTCTTAATGAGAAATTTGATATGTGGACCATACTCTATTTTAAAAACCATTTGTTTTGAAAACTAGAGCGACCTGGCTCTGATACCAATTGTAAAAACGTAGAGGGGGGGGGTGAATACGTTCCTCTTTAAAACTTAAAATGTTTCGTATCAAATTTCCGATCAAGCGTGACTAAATATGAAAAGATGTTATGTCACTCATAACAAGCAATCATATAAGCATAAGCAAATCACGAGATTAAAAGTATTTAGCTATTTGTGATTACACTATGGACGGTCCTCGAAATGTTTGGACGGTCCCATATATATATGGGACCGCCGCCCAATTTAAGGGACCGCCGTCAGTGAGTTTGTTACATGTTATTAAGTTTTCTTATGTTTTGTATTTCTAAGTTAACTAGTTGATATCACAAGCACATACACACCAAGCCACACAAACATAAATGTAATGCAAGTATAGAAAGTAAAGAGCAAGGAAAAGAAAACGCAAACTAGACACGATGATTTATAGTGGTTCGGCACGAAGCACCTCTTCGTCCTACTCCACTCCCCGAGTACCACACTCGAGAGTTACTTCACTAATCAACACGCTCCCTTTAGGCGGAACAAACCGTACACAAGCTTACACAAAGTTTAAAAACACTAAGCGGAATGTCGAGTCCTAATCCTAGCTAGAACCAATCTACACCAAGGCCCACGTGGTTACACGAACAAGCAGTCTTGTCCCACTTAGATTGACACATGATCCAAGCTTCACACGAACGAGCACTCCTGTTCACTTGAGTCTTCACACTAAGACACACTTGGATCTTTACNTTAAAAACACTAAGCGGAATGTCGAGTCCTAATCCTAGCTAGAACCAATCTACACCAAGGCCCACGTGGTTACACGAACAAGCAGTCTTGTCCCACTTAGATTGACACATGATCCAAGCTTCACACGAACGAGCACTCCTGTTCACTTGAGTCTTCACACTAAGACACACTTGGATCTTTACCCAATCCAAGCCTTCACTCGAGACACACTTAGATCATCACCTGATCCAAGCCTTCACACACCGACTCAACTAAGTCCTAACTTACATACTAGGACACCACACACCATACAACAATTACATGACCTATTATAGTTACAAGATTTTTTGGATCTACATCACCTTCCAAGTTCACACACATAACCCCATCCTCGACTCACACACAAGTCGGAAACATTAACAATATTTACAGAACCTATCACCGTAACACTTGTTACGTTTGTGTGTGGACACCTATAACATCTCAAATCTTTATCTATGTCGAGAGTTCTTCTCTTACCCATGAGGTAGAGGAAAAAGAAAATCATAACACTAGTTACGTTGGTGTGTGGACTCAATAACACTTCGATTCTTGATGACTTCGAGTGTTCTTCTCTTGCACATGATGTAGTGGATGACAGGATCACTTATAAACACATACCAAAGAGGTATAGTGATCAAAGATGAAAAAGGAAAGAGCAGGAAATTTTTGTGCAAAGAGGATTAGTTTTTCTACTGAAAATGGGTCAGTATTTATAGCCAGCTCTAGAAGCCAGGGACGGTCCCTTAAACCTTGGACGGTCCCTTATCAATAAGGGACCGTCACCTATTTAAGGGACCTTCCTAACAGTTTTTGTCCTTTAGTGGTGAAATGTTACCTGGTGAAATTTTATCTGATTTGGGCGGGAAATAAGGACGTTTGGACAATTTGAAATTCAAATTTCAAATTTATTTTTCTTATTAAACATTTCTTTATAAATACAAAAATAATTTGTCTAGTTTATTTTTGTAAAAAATGTTTTGTCACATTTATAAAATGTAAGGTTTAAGGACAAAAATATTTTCTTTGATCACTTAACAAAGTTGGTAAAGTGTGTTTGTACATACCTGAAGTGATGTCGAGAGACATTGATGTGTGAACGAGTAACTTGTTTACTTTACGTTATGTATTACAAGTTACCCGTTTGTCATCATTAAAACATGAAGACATTTTATGGATAAAACGTCGTAACGTTTGCACTAACACACAAAAATACTTTTGTGAAAATGTTTTGTCTAACTTAAAAATGTAAGTTTGTAAGAAAATAAACTCACGAAACTAATGACGGTATAAACTTTGTTCATACCTGAAGTGACATTGTAGTAGCTACGTAGAAGAAACGAGTTTCCTCGATTAAAAACTTATTAGCCGTAACTTTACGTAACATGTCTTTATATTTTGTGATTATCAAAACACAAGAAGATCGAATAATGCGAATAACCTTTTTGACATTATTTGTATTAACAACAATGGTAAAGGATGTGAAGCTTTCAAAAAAGGGAAAGACTGTCACTTGTGGTGGAAAGAGCCACTAAAAAAGAACATGTACAGGTCCAAGACAGAAGCAAACAAATGGGAAAGGTAACAAGAAGGCAAGAACTAAGGGTGTAGCAGATGAGGAACCAAGTGAAGTCGTTGCAGGACCAAGTCAGCCAATGGAGTCACAATCAACACAAGAAGAGCTAGAGAGATGTTGGTAGTTAGAGGAGAAAGAGTGCCAGAAGGGCTAGCAAAGAAGTTGCAGTTTGAATGGGTTTATGTTTCAATGAGATAACAGTTATGTAGGATACTAAATCATCTTAAACACGGTTGGTTTGTGAATTATGAATCGAACAGTAAAAGAAGAGCTAGAGAGATGTTAGAGAGAGAAAGTGAGAGATTAGGAGCCTTGAGAGAAAACAAGAGATATATTAGATTGTAAGTAAAGGTCCAACCCTCTCCCTTGCTAAGAGAGGGGTATTTATAGTTACAACATAAATGCCCTCCTGTGGGCTGTGGATCGGGTGTACGGTAGGTAAAGACCCGTCCGTCCTCCACGGTGTTACTTAAACAAATCTACGAACTAACTAAGAAGATAAATACTACAAGCTACATAATGCTAAACTATACTCGGGGTCACCGAGTCTTCTATATAAAAAACATATTCCTAACAATCTCCCCCTAAGGGAGGTCACCCCGGAAATTAAACATGGAATTCTAGCATCTAAATCTTTGACGATGTCTTTGTAGCTCGTAGCCTTTGATTCTTCATTGTCATGAACTTTGTGCTTTCAGCAGCGGACTTTGGATGACTTGTTCAATGTGTTGGATGATCTTTGGCATTACTTCGAGTTCATCATCCAAATGAGTATCTTCAAGTCATCTTTGAGTAGCAACGTCTCCATGTGGTTTGAACATCTTTGTATTGGCATGCTCACACTTTTCAGGATCATGATCTTCATCATCAGAGTTGTGGAAGCATAGTAGAGGCCCATTCAATGATCATGATTTTTGAATTTGATGTTGAAGTGTGAGCATGAGGTGATGGATCGACATCTTTTCTACAATCAGCAACAATCGCCAACTCCATTGTCTCTGGTGGGTGTACGCCTTTCCAGCATGCTCATACATCTTTGTTGAGTGAATCTTCATAATTATGTTGGTTTGGTTACTCATTTTGGATGAGGGTATGAGCATGCGGAAATTCGAGTGATGGTGGTGATATAGGTAAAGATGGTATGTTGAGCTGCATGAAAATTGATTAGTATTAAACATACCAGCACTTACAGGTTTGGACTTCGAGATCGTCAACAGAATAGTGTGAAGACTTTCTCTAATCCTTACCAAGGCCGTTCCTAATCGGATACCCCCGAAAGGGCTTACACTGACATACCGAAGTACACCAACGATTAGGTAAGTCGCTGGAGATCACCCCACGACTGTAGACAGTTTTGGAACACCACCGCGAACACTAAGCGTAACCCATGAGAGATTACCGAAGTGACCTACTGTCAGGGCTATTTGATGTTGACCCTAGCAGGAGTTTCCATTCAATCACAGGGAACTACATAAGTATATTCCCTCATAAATGTTCTGGTAGATTGCTAAGATCTGCGTAGGACTCATCAAATTACAACTGGTGTCCTTAATGTTGAACAACCAGTGTAAAAGTAGCACGTGTTCCTATGAGATCTTTTGATGCATCTCGGGGCTCTAGACTCAATAAGTTCAATTTGGTTAAACTATGCGGAGACTAGGGAGAGGTCTTCTGCTACAATACCAACCATCTCTAAGAGATGAGTTGATAGATTACACCGGTTCCCCATGAGAATGAATCAAGCTCTTTTATGAGAACTTGAGTGGCTAGAAGGTTTAGTGCAGTGCGTCACTGGGTCCATGACGTCTTGTCTTCAATACCGGTGTTACCTTAGTAACATCCAGTAGCATATGAATTGAACCCGGTTTCTGTCCTAAAGTTGAATAATTGGAGGGCTATTTCTTTTCACCCTTTCTCATTTCATTTATTTTTAATTCTTCAACCCCTTCAGTGCTTACCGAGACTTCATCACTAGAACCTTGTTGGGTTTGTTCCAGTCCTAGCTCTATCTCAGTCGGCACTCTTCCCTTTTCTCACTTTTCTCCTTTTTTCAATCAATCCTAAGGACTTCTATTCTATCTAGAGGATTGTCCCTTGGAAGATCCCTCCGGTTCTGGTGGATCATGGGAGCTCATACCTAACCTTACCATCCTTATAACTCCATGCATTAAAGTAAAATGGTCGGTCTTTTGGTATCTTTCCATAATTGCCATTTAACCAAATCATTGAAAATTCTCTCAAAGTGTTTATGATTAAGAAACACATTTTGCTAACACTTTGAGAGTTTTATGATTTTCAAATGCTCCCCCTTAACATGTGCTCATAGGTTTTTGATAGAATTTTGCACATGTCGGGGTGAGTTGCACTTTTGAATTGATCCACTCTTAATAGACATATACCCTAGGGACACGTTTACGTTGCTTAGTTAAAGGGATCCATTATCAGCTTTTAGGTGATAACTAGTCCTAATAACCAACTTGAAGTTGTTAACATTCCTTAATGAGGAAGTTAGACCTGTCAAAGTATACATCTAAGAAGAGTTTCTCGAAAAGGTACTTTCTACTTGGATAAATCCTTTCAAATACTGACAGTTTGTGTTTCGTCAATTCTGAGTCACGCTCACATGAGATGCCATCCGTTTGTTCACCACTAGCCACTTGCTCCCCCTCAATATGTGCATTGTTGTTTCAAAGAGTTTAGCACATATGGAAGAGCATATATTTGAAGTCCAAAACATCACATTTTATCAGCAAAACATCACATTTTATCAGATTTTATATTTAAATCACATTCTCTCCCCCGATCAAAAAATTTCAAATCCTTTAAGATTTTGTGATCCCAATTGATTTAAATGAGTTTAAAAACATAGGAGAGAATGTGGTCAGATTTGAACATGTACTGATTTTTGAGACAAACTATTCACTGCTGCTGGTGCACAAAGTTTTGAAAGTGCAGAAATTTTGAGCAAATACACTCCCCCTTAATTAATGACCCGTGTTCTATTTACAGAGCTATAGTCATTACATTGAGCGGCAAGTATTTGGGAAAAATTTAAGTCCAATCGCCACCTTGTAAACCACAAAAACTCTCTTGAAGAATCATAGATGAGAGAGATTTTGGGATGAAAGAAGACTTCTCTTCTTTAACTAGAAATGATGCACTGAAACGTACATTTTTTCGATGAAACATGGATATAAAGTAATCCATGCCCAGGTGAACTTCACCTAGTAAGAGGAACAACCGCCTTTTTGGCGACGTGTTTTCCCCATTTAGAGGTACGGGTTGCTATCTGAAGTAATAGCAAGCCATTACGACATGTTTTAATAATTCATTTTTAACTTCTGCTCGAGCTTCATTTAGAGTTCCGTGTCATTGTTGAATGACATTTCTAGAACCTTAATGTTATCGATAAACAGAATACATGCCTAAGGAAGAACTATTTTTGTATTTTTGGTTTTTCAGATTTTTATGGGTTTTATAGGTTTTATATTTTTGTATTTTCTTTTTGGTTTTGAATATGTACAAGGATATCTTGAAGTAAATCTATTACTCCTCCTTCCCCTCCTGAAGAAATTTGAGTGAATCTGGTGTGATGCTCTTCATTCCAAGACGTGGGTGAATGAATTGAAATCATTCTCTCGGAAGTCCTTTTATGAAGATATCTGCCAGCTGAAACTCTGTCCTCACGAAGTATAGTTCCACAATTCCCTTTTCAATTTGTTTCCTGATGAAATGATGTCGAATATCAATGTGCTTTGATCTGGAGTGATGGAAGTTGTTGCAACATAGAGCTATGGCACTTTTGTTGTCACAGTACATAGGAATCTTGTTGTACATGAAGCCATAATCTGATAGTTGAGACTTCATCCAAAGGATTTGGGCACAACAGGATGACATGGCAATATATTCAGCCTCTATGGAGGATATGGATGTACTCATTTGTCTCTTTGATGACCAACTAACTAGCTTGTCT
Organism: Artemisia annua; assembly: GCA_014162995.1. NCBI lineage: Eukaryota > Viridiplantae > Streptophyta > Magnoliopsida > Asterales > Asteraceae > Artemisia > Artemisia annua. The sequence continues at coordinate 89,291 of LBNU01016768.1, read as the reverse complement.
CCCAGAAATTGAGCTGCACCTGAAGTACTTCGACGAGTATCTTGACACCCCGCATGATCTGCGTCAGAATAGGCCGTGAGGGCCATAGCAGTGTCTTTAGGGTACCAGAGACCCATATGGATAGTCCCTTGAAGATACCTGAAGACTCTCTTGACCGCTTCCAAATGCTTTTTGGTAGGCTTGGATTGATACCGAGCGCACATGTACACAGCAAATAGAAGATCAGGCCTACTAGCAGTAAGATACATTAGGGACCCAATCATGCTGCGGTACTTAGTTTGGTCAACTGGGATTCCGACGGTATCCTTATAGAGTTTTTATCTTTCGACCATAGGAGTGTCAACTGAGTCATATGATTCAAATCCAAATTTCTTCAAAATTTCAGTGGCGTACATGGATTGATTGATGAAAATGCCATTGGGATTTTGAGATACTTGTAACCCCAAGAAGAACGACATTTGTCCCATCATGGACATTTGGAACTTGGAGTTCATTTCTTTAGCAAAATGATCACATTCCATTGGTTCAGAAGAGGCAAAGATAATACCATCTACATAGATTTGAACATGAAGCAGATTTTTGCCCGATCTTCTGGTAAACAGTGTAGGATCAACAACACCCTTGGTGAAATTTTTATCAAGAAACTTGGATAACGTGTCATACCATGCTCTGGGAGCCTGCTTTAGTCCATATAGTGCCTTCTTCAAGCAATAGACATGATTTGGATGTTCAGGGTCCACAAAGCCTTCAGATTGACTCACATAGACCACCTCCTTCAAGTGACCATTTAGGAATGCAGTCTTTACGTCGATTTGATAAACAATCATATTCTGATTGGCTGCGTTAGTAAGGAAAATCCTGATGGCTTCAATTCTAGCAATAGGTGCGAATGATTCTTCAAAGTCTATGCCCTCTTCTTAACTGTATCCTTTGGCTACTAGTCGAGCCTTGTTTTTCAGAACATCACCATGTTCATCAAGCTTCACTTTGAAGATCCACTTGAGAGCGATAATCATAGCACAGTCTGGGGGAGGTACTAATTCCCATACTTCGAGTCGGTCAAACTCACGAATTTCTTCTTGCATTGCAGTGAACCAGGACTCTTTAGTCAATGCCTCTTTGAAATCCTTGGGTTTTGCTTTAGATAGTATGGAATTGAAGAAACACCACAAAGCATCGGTGGCAAGTTGTCTACGTGTGGATACCGAGCGAGATGGATTTCCAATGATATTGTCAATTGGGTGATCGTTTGTCCATTTTCTGAGATGCTCAGGATGTTGAGGATTATGTACTGAAGTAGCCGTGTTTGAATCCTCTGAAGAAGTTGCCTCATTGGAGGGTTCAGGAGCAAATATGTTAACAAATGGCTCATCAGCAGGTTGAGCAAAGGGATTCACTTCAAAAGAATTATCAGATGCAGTTCCTTGATGTTCTAAAGAAGTTTGATCGTTTGATGTGGGTTGAGTATGACTAGATGATGGAGCATCTTGACCAGCGAAGATGGAAACAGATGGACCATTTGTGTCTTGAGGGGCATTTGCAGCAGCAACATTAGGATCTATAACTTGTGGTTCAGGTTCGATAATCTGCTGAGACTCAAAATATTCATCAAACATTGGATCAAATAACTTCTTTAATTCCTCACTTGTGGGAGGTACATAAGGAGTGGTAGTAGTGGAAGACTGTACAAGTCCTGAACTAATTGGTGCAGGTGTCAAAAGGTTAGATGCGGGTCCTAAACTGGAGTGTCCAGGAACCGTATGCTCAGTCAGCTCATCAAACGTGACATGAATGGTTTCCATAATTTGTCGGGTTCTTTTTTTGTAGATTCGTAACCCTTTCTATCTGGTGCGTAACCAACAAAGATTCCAATATTAGCTTTAGCCTTCAGTTTTCCCAAGTCTTCACTATCGTTAGTTGGGTAACATAATGCACCAAACACGCGTAGAAATGAACGATTAGGTTTTCTGTCATGCACTAGCTCATAGGGCGTTTTGTTGTGAAGAGGATGAATTAGTGATCGGTTTTGGGTGTAGCAAGCAGTTGCAATCGCCTCTGCCCAGAGGAACATTGGAGATCTTGAAAATATTAGCATGGTTCGAGCAGCCTTAACAAGGGTACGGTTTCGTCTTTCAACGACTCCATTCTGCTGGGGTGTTCGTGGAATACTCTTTTGATGACTTATGCCAAGATTTTCACAAAATTGAGATAGCTACTTGTTAACAAACTCGGTTCCATTGTCAGTGCGAATAATTCTGACAGTTTTATTGAGTCTAACTTGCAGTTGCTTGATGAGTTTAATGATGACCTCGGGTGTCTCATCCTTGGATCTCAAAAACATTACCCATGTAAACCGAGAGTAGTCATCAACGATTACTAATACATATCTCTTCCCATGTAAACTTTGTACCTTCATTGGTCAACACAGATCCATGTGAAGGGTGTGAAGAACTTCCATGTTTGTGTTGATAGATTTGGGTTTGTGAGAGTATTTCTTGCTTTTACCCAATTGACAGGCAGAACAAAGATCTTTTTCGTACTTTAGCCTGGGCATGCCTCGAACAAGATCTTTACGAGAAAGCTCGTTGATGGTGCCGAAGTTCAAGAGATTCAAGCGACGATGCCACAACCATGATTTGTTCTTTGAGGCTTTGGATAACAAGCAGATAGGTGATGACCGCATCATGTCTTCGATAGATATGGTGTAGAGGTTTGTGCCACGGCTCCCTTTCAGAAGTTCACCTCCATCCAATTCTCTAACGAAGCATGTGTGTTTTCTAAAGGCGACTTCAAAATCGGAATCACAAAATTGACCAACGGAGAATAGATTGTGCCCAAGTCCTTCTACATAGTAAACTCTAGAAATCACACTGTAACCAAACACATAATCTCTGTAACCCATTATAGCACCAAAATGATCGTTCCCGAATCTAACAGTCCCGATAAACTTTTTCACGAAATTTCTGAGCCGTGAGCGATCCCCAGTCATATGTTTTGAGCAGCCTGAGTCCAAATACCAAAGGACGATTTGTACGACCTGCATTTGAAACCAGACAAATATGGATAACTGAAAAACGTGGATCCCCAAGCACAATTAGGGTCCAATTGGTTAGCACAAACATTTTCAATGGAGACAGAAGTTGAAGAATCAGTGGTATCATTAGGCGCATTTTTACTAGTGGGTGCACTAGACCTAAAGTTAACGCATTGTGTAACTAGAGGAAAAGTTCTACCAGTTGCCTTCCATACCTCAACATTTGCAGACTTATGATTGGGTATCTTAGTTAAAGGGCACTAACTTCCTAACGTGAACTTTCGTCCAGTGGGTCTCCATTGATATCCTATAGTGGTGAATAACTTTCCAGTGGCTTTCCAAATACGTTTAACAGGGGATACTTTGGATAACATCAAATATGTCACAACACAAACATCATGATTACCAAAAATTAAACAGTCATTACATGTCTTACAAAGAGCATCAGAATTCGAATTAATTATAGTATACTTATAGCTAATATTAGAATCAACACGATTCGTTTCATTCAAGACAGTTTTATTATTCCTAATGTGGTCTTCTACTTTCTTCCCTTGATCACTCTTAGCTGGCGAAGTCCTATCATTCCTTGTATTGCAACTAGGCTTTGACCCGCTAGCTTTAGTGTCAATGTTTACTCCTGTAGAATTAATGACGGGAACATTAGTTTGTTGCATGGCTGTTTGATTTCTAGTAAGTGATGTGTTGCATTCAAAAGTTGTCAGTGGTACATCAAATGTAACATGTTTTTTCTTAATCTTAGAGGAAGAAACAGTATGTTTATCTTGCATGTTGATGATCTTAGGACATGTACCAATGGCATATTCTAAGAGTTCTTGGTTCCCCGAAGCATGTCAAGGCAATCCTTAAGGTGTCTAAGGTAATCTCTATGGACTAACTCATTATTCTTAAGGGGAAGCGGTATACTCATGGCATCACATGCATATTTTTTACATCCACAGAACGTTGAGACAACATTATGACTTGCATTAATTACCATTTTCCCTTTCACCATGGTCTTTAGATTCTCAATTTCATTTAACAAAGATGTTATCTTTTCATTGGTTTTTTCCCGTGAGGTCTTGATTGAATCATATAACTCTTTGTAATGTTGTTTAACTTTTGAATTTTCAGCTAGAAAACACTCATTTTCATGTTTAAGTTTGTTGATGGTGCTTTGAAATTGAAAATTCTGAGAATCTGCAGACAGTGGCTTGTGGGAGTCATTCACATCACTCATATTTGATTTCAATTGGCCAATTTGAGCCTTCAACTTTCGAATCGTGTTAGTGTGAGCTTGAATTTTTTCATCCCGTTTGGCTAATTCAAAATATGCATCAAATTCAGGAGCATCCGTAGATGTCTTGGCATTTGTGATTTTAATCCTTTCATCTAGATGTTGATATTTTAATTGCAAATTAAGGTTATCAACTTCTAGTTTCGAAAAATACCTGACCATGTTATCATGGTCATCGTTTAGAATTTTTTTATGCAGTTTTAAATTTTCCCCCTCAAGCTCAACAATACGATTCTGGAAAACATTTAAAGCAACATATATTTCATGAAATTGACAAGCAGTTAATGATGAATCAGTAGTAGTATAAAATACTTCTTATGCAATACATTGAGCAATCAGATTGTCATTCATGATAAGAGCATTTTTCCTCGCAATCTCACTATATTGAAGATCTATTGCAATTTGTTTTCCCTCATTTTCCATATTTTGAAAAACTTTTTTCATTTATGATACTTCAGTTTCAAGGGATTTTTGCATGCCCTCAAAGTGTTCTTTGACAAGTTTAAAAAATGGGATTACTTCAGTTAAGTAACACTCTTTTGTTAGTTCAAATCCCCTTTCACCCTCAGTAATTCCCGTTGGTGTAATTCTCTTTTTACATGTTTTATCAAAATCAGAAAACATTTGACAAAGAACGTAGATGTTAATAAGAGTTTTACATTGTGTAGGAAGGGTTAACTGAACTTGGTGCATCGGTGTATTAGGAGGATACACCGTTGGGGTGGCACACTTTAGAGGGATTTTGGCCTTAAGTTTTTCAGCTTTTCTTTTCTCAACGTCTAAGGGCCAAAAAATCTGTTCTGGTGTCAACTTAGTCTGTGGTGCAAAAACAGTCAATCTATTCTGTTCATAGTAATTATGGGGCTTGATATTGACACGTTTTTTAATGCACTTTGGATCCTTCATTTTTGCTTCTAATCTCTATCTGTTAACAGTTTCAATCTCATCAATTTCCTCATTAGACGACACATAAGGTGAGGCATGATTAGGTGTTAGCATGACATTAGCATCGTATAAAGCCAGTTGTGTTGCACTAACGCTCCTAAGGAAATTAGTTTTAGGCACTCCCAAATCTTTATTGCTATGGTCATCCCTCAGCTTAATGTGTTTTTGTATCATTTGAACAGTTTGAATGGTTTGGCCTTGTGTGTACAATTTATTTTCAAGCTTGTTTTTTAACGCCTTAAGATTGGAAAAATCGCTTAAGAGTTTAGCTTCTTTATTCTGAAAATCAAGTTTTATTGCAGTTACACTATTTTGAATCTCCTGTTTTTGTTTAACAGTTTGATCAATTTGATTTTGTNTTTAGAGGGATTTTGGCCTTAAGTTCTTCAGCTTTTCTTTTCTCAACGTCTAAGGGCCAAAAAATCTGTTCTGGTGTCAACTTAGTCTGTGGTGCAAAAACAGTCAATCTATTATGTTCATAGTAATTATGGGGCTTGATATTGACACGTTTTTTAATGCACTTTGGATCCTTCATTTTTGCTTCTAATCTCTCTCTATTAACAGTTTCAATCTCATCAATCTCCTCATTAGACGACACATCAGGTGAGGCAAGATTAGGTGTTAGCATGACATTAGCATCGTATAAAGCCGGTTGTGTTGCACTAACGCTCCTAAGGAAATTAGTTTTAGGCACTCCCAAATCTTTATTGCTATGGTCATCCCTCAACTTAATGTGTTTTGTATCATTTGAACAGTTTGAATGGTTTGGCCTTGTGTGTACAATTTATTTTCAAGCTTGTTTTTTAACGCCTTAAGATTGGAAAAATCGCTTAAGAGTTTAGCTTCTTTATTATGAAAATCAAGTTTTATTGCAGTTACACTATTTTGAATCTCCTGTTTTTGTTTAACAGTTTGATCAATTTGATTTTGTAAAGATTTTATTTCCATTCTTAATGCTTCTTCCTTCAAGTTTCTTTCAGAAATATATGTACACATCTGCCAATCCATTTTCTGTTCACGTTCGGTATTCGGTAAGCTCAAATTTTGCACGTTGTTGATAAATGATCACCTGATCTTTAAGAATATTTATCCTAGTGGTCAAGGTGTCATCAGGCACAACAGCAGAGAATTCATGCAAGTCACACACATTATCATCAACAGAGGATGCATCACTAGGTACAACAGACTCAACGTTGTGTTTTACATATTGTTCATATGGGATAACATTGCTATTTCCCATATTAGAAATATTTGATTCCACAACGTTTGTTTGTTGTACTTCGTTTGGAATCCTCTGTTTATGCAACAGATTGTCATCACATACATCCGGAGATACTCTACTGGATACATCAGACTCTTGGTTGTGATCCACAAGTTGCTCAATTGGGGAAACGTTGTTGTTTACCAATTCAACATCCTCTGGTATCGCAACATTAGTCTGATGTATTCAGTTGGGAATCTTCGTTTNCTGATTCTCTCTCCCCGTTTTTCCCACTTATTTCTTGTGCCAAACACTCCAATTTCATATCCCCACTTATTTTTGTTGCTGCTGTTCGAACCAAAACACCCAAAAACCTCAAAAACCAACTTCCAAATCACATAATTCGGGTTATTTCGCAAGGGGAAAATACACATAACGCGATTAGCATCAAGTATTGTAAGTTTTTCATAACACATTTCATCTAATTCCATCAAATTTGGTCATAATCAAGATTATGCATTTTATTTCAATTTCATCTTTTCCTTCGAATTGAGTCTAGGATTTTCATAACTAAATGCTTCCCTTAGGATTAGGATGAATAATCAACACTAGAAACTAATAATCACAAACCCTCTTGTCGAAAATTTTTGAAAAAGTTCATAAAATCTATTTCAAAATTTTTCTTAAACACATTGTTGAATAATGCTATAAAAACTTGATAAAATTAATCACATTATGTTTTCATAACTTGTAAAACATGAAAATATATTTTTCGACTAATTAAAAATATTTTTGTATACGATAAGAGGGTGTTTGGATCATGTCCAAATAATATCGAAATAAATTCGTTGTAACTTTTATAACACTTTGTCAAGTTTGGAAACATAAAACTAGTAATTTAGAGTTGTCAAGATACATAATTCATATGTATATTGACATTTCGATAGTAAATTGTCTAGATAAGGAAGCGTTTGGTTTAACTAGAAAACTGGTATTTTTGAGTCAAAATATAAACCATCTTTTTCAAAAACAAATCACTTGCATGAGAAACTCGTAAGAAATAGCTAGTTATACAATTAAATGTACATCTAGCAAAGTTTCAAGATATTTTATAATGTTTAAAGGGGCGTTTGGATTATTCCATAACTACTTGCTAAACATTGTAAAATATATCTAGAACGAGTTAAAAATAAAAGTAAGGAACATAGTAAACTACTTCTTAGGATTAAGGTCTTAGAGTCGAAGTATGTTTACATTCCAACATATGTCATAACAATACATACATCATTTATTTTTCTTTCTTTATATTTATTGTGGTTTTGTTTTATTGTTGTCGTGTTTAGGTAAAAATGCCCAAAGCGATTACCGAAGATATCTCCCTCACCAAAAATTACATCCCAAAAGTCTCTCAACTCCCTACTACATCTTCTTCTATTGGACGTCTCTATCGTTAAATTGAGGATAGAAACGTTCATGAAGGACGTGTAGTAGATCAAGCTTACTACCAATCCGACTTCATTGATAGCTTGTTCACAAGCATCAACTTCGATTGTCTTTATAAAATCAATGAACCCATCATTCCCCGCTTCATTGTCGACTTCTATAGCCAAGTCACGGTTCAAACCGATGACCTTGGTGTCATTTTCATCTCATTCATGATCCAACATGAATTCATCACCTTAACTCTTGATCAATTCGGTCAAATTCTTCGAATTCCTTTTAGAGGTCAAGCCGTTTTCACCAATGAATGGGATCTTGAGTCTCTTCATCGTTTTCGACCAACCTTTGGTCCTTATCTCTCCGACATTCCTTCTCCCGACGAAATTCGTCAACTTCTTGGGTTGGAACGTGTCACAACCACCCGCAAAATCAAATCCAAAAATGTCGACATCTTTGAAAATCAAATTCTTCTGAAAGAATTAGGCCCCAACATGAAGCGTTGGGAAGAACTCATTCGAGAGAATGCGTTCGGTACCGGAGGCCACCGTGACCATCTCCCGGCATGCCTTGCTCATTTGTTGTATTGTATCATTACTGAGCAACCTTACAATTTGGCCTACTTCTTCATCAAGCGAATTAAGTGTGCAAGAAAAACTCCAAAAGCAAATCTCTCGTATGGAATGTTCCTTACTCGTCTCTACCGTCATGTCATAGAAAACTATTNAAATTCTTCTGAAAGAATTAGGCCCCAACATGAAGCGTTGGGAAGAACTCATTCGAGAGAATGCGTTCGGTACCGGAGGCCACCGTGACCATCTCCCGGCATGCCTTGCTCATTTGTTGTATTGTATCATTACTGAGCAACCTTACAATTTGGCCTACTTCTTCATCAAGCGAATTAAGTGTGCAAGAAAAACTCCAAAAGCAAATCTCTCGTATGGAATGTTCCTTACTCGTCTCTACCGTCATGTCATAGAAAACTATTTCGATCTTGACGATAGCATCTATGAGTCCATCTATCCTACCTTGCGTCCTCTCGCTTTAAAACAAACACGACGAACTCGTAGTGACAAGGGAAAATCTCGTCGTCATAGTTTTCACGGTTCATCATCTCGACAAGAGGATGACGATGAGGAGGAAAGCACTCAAGGTGTTAGTACCCCGTCATTCACTACATTCGTTGATAATCTAGAGGATCTTGACTATCCCGAGTATCACCCTCCATCTCCTCGCTCACAAACCAACCAAAGACTTCATGAACGACAAACCGAGATGCTTAACCGACAAAAGAGTTTACATGAAGGAGTGCGAGGAGGCTTCAAAGCCATTGGGAAGAAATTGAAGAGTGTGTTCGGGAAGAAGAAGAAGTGATGGAGACTTGCTTGTTTATACTAATTGAACAATGTTTATTATGTGATATTTGGTCTTGAATATTTAACTTTTGTGTGCTCTATTCCGATATGTATTCGGAAGTACTTATGACTTATTTGGATTATGATTGCTTAGGATGTTAACTAGTTTATTTAAGCCTAATACATGCTAATTATTGCATAAATTTTCACTTAATCTATATATATGTTTGCATGTTTAGTTTATGTTTATATATATATATATATATATATATATATATATATATATATATAAACATAAACTAAACATGCAAACATATATATAGATTAAGTGAAAATTTATGCAATAATTAGCATGTATTAGGCTTAAATAAACTAGTTAACATCCTAAGCAATCATAATCCAAATAAGTCATAAGTACTTCCGAATACATATCGGAATAGAGCACACAAAAGTTAAATATTCAAGACCAAATATCACATAATAAACATTGTTCAATTAGTATAAACAAGCAAGTCTCCATCACTTCTTCTTCTTCCCGAACACACTCTTCAATTTCTTCCCAATGGCTTTGAAGCCTCCTCGCACTCCTTCATGTAAACTCTTTTGTCGGTTAAGCATCTCGGTTTGTCGTTCATGAAGTCTTTGGTTGGTTTGTGAGCGAGGAGATGGAGGGTGATACTCGGGATAGTCAAGATCCTCTAGATTATCAACGAATNTAACACCTCTTGATGCACACTTCTCATCATCACCAATAAATCCACCAACCTTCAACCCCATCCCATGGAGCTTACTTGAAGCCCATGGTGATACTTGCCTTTGTTGCATCCACAACCGAACAATTGTCTTTGGTCTAAGAGATGAGATACACTACATGTTTTCACACATTGAAAACTTGTTGCATCAACTACCCACCACAACTACTCCTCCACCACCACCAACAACAAATACACCTCCACCACCACCGACAACAAACACACCACCACCATCACCATCTCCATCTTCCCCATCATTCCCACAAAATTAAACATGTTTAATGTTTTGAAAATAAAAATATTTCAACCATTTTGGTGCAAGCTCTAGGAAGACATTCAAATTGGAGCTTTGGTTATTTGTCTTTCATTCTATATGCTTGTAAGCCTTCAAGGCAATAGTTGAGTGCACATCTAGTTTATGTGCATCTTGAATGTGTTTATTTTCATTATATCCCTTTGCTTAACTAGTATCAATGGCTATTTCTAGTTTTTATTTTCCTTGCATGTTACATATATATATTGTGCTTGTCCACTAAATATTTTTTTGCAAGAATTCCATATCTCGATTTCTTTTATGACCTCAAAACGAGGGGGAGTTTACGTCAAGGGGGAGCTCCAAGCTAATCGGGATAACCTTTTTGATGCTAACAAAAAGGGGGAGAATTGATATAAACTCACAACATACTTGTATATATACTAATTTTTGCTTTAATGAGTTTAGATTTTGTAATCATAAAAAAGGGGGAGATTGTTGATATAAATAATGCATAAAAACGTTATTTATATTTCTCGATATCTCTGTGTTTTGACAATCACAAAATGTAGAAACATTAAACGTAAGATTACTACGTAAACAAGTATTAAGTTAGTTTATATCATTTTATCCAACTAAATCACTCAAGGTATGAATAAACAAGTGCTTAATACATTTCATGATCAAAGGGGTATTTAATTAATTACTACAAAGTTTATTAAATAAATACAAACATATTATATAATTTTGAAAAACACTTTTGGTAATAAAGGAAAATGTTTAAATCATACTAAATATATGAATTCAAATTTTTAACCAAAATCAGTTAGTTTTTCACCAAATAAACTTTCCCCAGAAAAAGACAAACTTTCTTGCCGTTACAGGTGGGTGGCCCCCTTAATTATAAGGGGCGGCCCCCTTAATTTTAAGGGGGCCGGCCTCCATTTAAGGGGGCTGGCACGCTCCTGTTGTCAGAAAAGTTTGCCTATAAATACCACCTCAAACCTGGTATTTTTCCTCACCTTTTGCACTAAAATTTTCAGATCCAATCCTCTCTAAACATCTTTCAAAACCCTTTGATCATAATATTATTAATCCTTGTTTCAAGTGAGTCAATCCCTCCTCATCCATCCTCATCCAAAGTGCAAGAGAAGAATACTCCTTCAACATCATGTTTAAGAAGTATTGTAGATTAGTAGTATATATTGTGTAAATCATTTGTGAAGTTGTGTTGTGCTTGTAATAAGTAGTTTTAGGTGAAGTAGAAGTTGTGTAGAGAAGAAGAAGTAGTGTAGTAGTGAAGTGGTGTGAAGTAGTGAAGAAGGTGTGGTGTGTACAAGTAGTGTAGAAGTTGTGAAGTGTTGTGAGATTGGTTCTAGCTAGGATTAGAACCCGACATCTAGCTTTGTGTCGTTAAATTGGTGTAAGCGAAAGTCGTGTAAGGTTTCTCCGCCACAAGGGAGTTTGTTGACATAGTGAAGAAAACTCTCGAGTAGGTGACTCGGGGAGTGGAGTAGGAACAAGGAAGGTGACCTTGTAGCCGAACCACTATAAATCCTTGTGTTGTGGTTTGATCTTTCTAACTCTATCATTTCATTACTTATATACTTTTATTATATTTGCGTAGTTAGTTAGTAACTCTATAATTGTTCATATAGTGCAAGTGTTGAGTTCACATAAACTAGAATCGAATTTTTTAAAACACACTTGTTTTTATAAATTTTAAAACGGACGTAAAACTATTCAACTCTCCCTTCTAGTTTTCCACACTTTATTAATGATAAGTTATATATTCATAGTTGATGAATATCTTATGGAATGAATCTCATATTTATTTATTGTTGATAAATATTGAAATGACCGCATACTCAAGATATACTATATGGATAAGCGAAAATGGTAAATCTTGATAAATGGCTTGTTTTATTATGGGTCGTTTAATGTTTGACGTGCCATGTTTAGGTTGCTCAATGCTTACCGTCAATGGAAGTTATACGAGCATGCTGGGAGTGACACATATACATGCAAATGAACAAATATTCGATATGGGATTTGTTCTTCTAAAACGCGTATAGAGATTAATATCGTTGGCCTCCTCGATTAATAGAATAGATGTATGTTCGACCAAACCCAATGATTAGTTGATTTATGATCAACAATCAAAATTGGTAATCTATTCTTATACGGAAATCAAGAAACAGATTTAGTTAAAAGTCAATAAGTCCATGAATCACTTATAACACCTGGTATTAGCAACAAAAAAGAATTAGTCATAATTCCAAATGATATTCTGGGACATGCACACTAGCGATACGGTTAAGTGACTGGTTCGCTACTGCACTTATTGGTTGTTTAGTTATCTTGATGTTGTTACCTGCACAGTGGGAGTCTAAAGAAGAACACAAACACAAAGAAGAACACAAACACGCTTTGAATTGACTAACATAATAGTTTTATATTTTTCTAAAATATAAGGTGAAAGATGAAAACAAATAACCTTCTTTTAAAATTTAAACATATGAATAATATATTGTTACGATTGTTAATCTCTACTACTTATAATTCATGTATATGCATTCTTTAAATTTAAAATGTTTAAAATTTGAGTAATATTGATTGCTTATAAAAACTTTTACAAAACAAATTCAAATGAAAGGGTTACTTAAATGGCAAGTTTTTAAAATACCTTTGATTAAAAATATTACTCCCTCCGTCTAAAAGTATAGGCATATTTCTTTTTTAGGATGTTTCAAAATAATTGTCTGAAATTTACAATGGTCTCTCTTTTATTAAAATTTATGTTTTTGCCTCATGACAATAATTTTGAGACAGACCGAGTAATAACATCTACCGGTTTTAAAATTCATAAGTAAATATTAAAAAAACAGTAGCTATTAAAATTCACCCAAAAACATAATTGTTATTTTTTATTTAATTAATAAAAAATTAAATAAACATAATATTTTGATTGGTTAAAACTTTTAAGATCCCATTTTTATTAAAAAAAAAAAAAATAATAATAATAATAATAATAATAATAAAAGTAAAAGTTACTTTTACAACCCATGGCAACTATCCACGGACGTGTCTTCATCTTAACCAGTAGAAAAAGAAACACTATATAACTAATTGTTTGGTCGGACATCCTCGTAACCAAAGTCAAATAACAAAAACAGAACCACAAAACACAATGAATCAAATGACAGCAATCCATCATGACTTAACTCCACTCACCACCACAAAACCCTTCCCAAAAAACACAACAAAAATAATACCCTTTACATTTCTTGTCAAAATAAACCATAAAACACCAACCTTAAAACACACTAGTAGGTTGTTGTTATTAAAAACAAGCATAAAAAGTACAACTAGTTCAATAGAAGCAGTGTCTGGAGGGAAGATGGTGGTTGAGTTAGTTGGCACATTTAATGAACTCACTGACAGGATTAAGATTAAGAATAATATAGATGCATTGTCTGGTTCTGCTTCTGATTTGTTGTTTAACACACTTAAATTATGTTTGCCTATTTTGCAATCTCTTCCTGTTGGCCCTGATGGTCGTTCGCCTCTTTCGCGTGCTCTGTCCATTGCTTTGCTTTTAGCTGATCTTCAGGTACTCTTATCTTAAACTCCCATACTACCAAATTAACCAAATTCAAGTCTTGCTTAGGACTTTGTGAGATTGATTTGTTGTATATATATTATATATTTATATATGTTGTGAGATAGTTAGTTGCCAATTAAAAAAAAAAAAAAAAAAAAAAAAAAAAAAAAAAAAAAAAAAAAAAAAAAAAAAAAAAAAAAAAAAAAAAATGTACACAGTTTAGGAAATGTGGACATTACATTATGTACAAATAAAATTTCATATTTAGAGACAATTTAATTGGTTGGAATTGAAATTGGACGCTATTTGGACGGAGTCTTATCTTTCTTTTTATAGAAAGATATGATTTCTAGATTAGTACAGTAATCTCATTGTCTGTCTCAAAGTAAGTGTCTAATATACTGTTTTAGTTTGTTCTAGATAAGTGTCTACTTCGGGATTACAAAAGATTTTTGAAAACTAAAGATGGCATTGGATTGGAAAGGTTGTAATAATTGTTCTTTTATAAAAGTGTTTCAATTCTATATAGAGCACTTATTTTGGGACGAAGTTAGTATCATGGAGTATTTGATTTAGTTTGGGGGAAAGTCGCAAGTATAGACAAATTGGCATTTGTTTGCAGAAAAAAGAAGCAAATATACTGATATCGGTAAATGGTTATGGTTCGTGCGAAAAGAGGTCTAGTGAAATCCCTTATTTTCGTTACCTAATTTTTTGAGATTTTTACAAACATTTTCGCCATTTTTACCTGCATTTTCTCTGAATTGCGTAAGAAATCTCGAAAATGCAGGCAAAGTCGCGAAAATGCTTACATAATCACAAAAAAGTAGGTAAAATTCCGAAAAAAGTCAGAAGTCGTAAAATAAGGGATTGTGCAAGACGTATATTGCGTCTGTTTTTTCTGCAAACACTCTGTCAATTTGTCTATATTGATGATTTTCCCAATTTAATTTACTTTTGGAGTAACTATCTACATGGAAGGATATATTTTCTGAGATTAATTTTAGTGAATGCGTGCGTAGATGGATGCTCAAGTTATTTGTGCTGGTATTCTGATGGAAGTTGTTGAGGCAGGTGCCGTAACCATGTACCAAGTCAAGGATCGTATTGGTATCACGACTGCTCATTTATTACACGAGACTTTTCGTGTCATCAACAACAACATTTCTTCTAATATTGACGATGATGAAACTGTTTCCGCCTTTAGGAAATTTTGTCTTACATACTACGATGTCAGAGCATTGATTCTTCATCTTGCTCTTAAGCTTGATATGATGAGGCATTTAGAGTACCTCCCAAGATATCAGCAACAAATGGTATCTCTTGAGGTTATGAAAATACATGCTCCTTTAGCACATGCTGTCGGGACTAATTCTTTATCTCTAGAACTCGAGGATCTCTCTTTTCAATACTTGTTTCCTTACTCTTATCTTTATGTGAATACATGGTTAAGGAGTCATGAGACAGGGATAATAGATGATCTCAAGGAACAGCTGCTTCAGTTGTTGAATTCAGATCCTATTTTAACACAAATGGTGGATGAAATCACAGTTGAGGGCCGTTATAAAAGTCATTATAGCACTATGAAGAAGTTACTAAGAGACGGGCGTAAGCCTGAGGAGGTTAACGATATCCTAGGTTTGCGAGTCATATTAAAGACATCCGATGATGATGATGATTGTCAGTCTGAGAAAGCATGTTACAGGGCGCGCTCAATCATCCAATCTTTGTGGAAGGAGGTGCCAAATAGATCTAAAGATTATATAGCGAGGCCTAAAGCTAATGGTTACAAGAGTTTACACATGGCGGTTGATGTGAGTGGTAGTGGTAGGACTAGACCTTTGATGGAGATACAGATAAGGACAGCAGAGATGAATATGTTGGCATCAGATGGAACAGCTTCCCATGCATTTTACAAAGCTGGACTTACCAATCCCGAACAAGTAATTTCTTTGACTTTTAACCCATTTACTGGTTTATATATCTAAAAATTTACCTAATAGAATAAACGGGTCAAATGAGTTTGAACGGGTTGAAGGTCACCCAAAGTGAATTATAAGCGCATACAGCCACCTAGGTTATGTTAGTTGATACATTAATCTATTGTAGCGTCAATATCATTTTTATAATTATATGTTAACAAACAAATTACTTAGATAACTAATATGTGGACAAAGTGTTTAAATGCATACAACCGAGTTCAACTAGTACCCTAAAAGTTACCTGTTGTGACCCGTCGCCTATATTCCCACATTGTGCAGAATTATGATAGTCGGTTTTGTCCTTATAATTACTTGTAATATATGTACACTGTGCAGGCAAAGAGGATTAAGGCTATAATGATAGCTGCTGCGGAGTATGCTGCACTACGGCTAAATGATTTTACTTCAACAAACCCGAAAGGTAATAATGGGAGTGATAGCAGCAGGGATCGTATATTCCGTCTCCTTGACAAGAATGGAGATGGTAAGATTAGCATTGAGGAGCTGACGGAAGTGATGATTGAGCTTGGTGCACAAGGAGACGATGCTCGTGAGATGATGCAGCTACTTGATGCTAACAGTGATGGTTCTCTCAGCTCTGATGAATTTGACATGTTCCAGAAGCAGGTAATATATGTCATTCAGTCTGCAACTATTGTCTTTCTTTGACAAACAAAGTTATATGATATATATCTAAAGGTAATGGCATGGGTAACGAGTCAAAACGAGTCATTTCTATAGATGTCTAAATTGGTATGTGGTGCTGCATTGTTCAGGTTGAAGTAATGCGTGGTTTAGAAGATAGGGACGATGAATACAAGAGCTTGTTAAATGAGAAGCTACAAGGGGAAGGGGGACAAGATGGCAGTGTTCTGATTCAGGTGTACAGGAAAGAGCTTGAAGAAGATAGGCTTTCCATAAGTTAGCCTATAATTATTTCGGAACCAATAAATCCGAACCTTAAATATGTGTCAATTGGTATATAATTATAGAGTGTATTTTTTGTACAATGACACAAGAGAACCACATACTTTAGTGTATATACGTCAATTGAATATACGCGTATGTGTTAAAGTACATGTATATACTATGGAAACATCAGGTTATGAGTTGAAAGTTTTGAATTAGCTCTCCATTCCTTGTACAATGACACAATACAAACAGACAATACCTTGATTCCTGTATATTTATCAAAAACTAACAAAAAAAAGGTTTTTTTATGTAAGGAACAACTACCTTACTCTCTTATCCCTTTGATATTGTTGCTGATAGTCAGAAAACATGTACTTTTGTTCAATGTTGTAACATAACTTATTTTGACAATTATCAAAATACTTTCAGGAAATCAGACCCAAACAAACAGACACACGAAAGATAGCAACGATATCACCTGTAGAAAAGAAATGATTATAATATTGATCACGAACTTGGTGCAAGGTTTACGATTAATAGATATGCATTCCACCATGTAAGCATGTTACATGTATGCACTAACATTTCTGAACAAGTATTATCATATTTTTTGTGATATTTTGCTTGACAAGATTTTTTATTTGCCAGCATTTGAATGGCCTAGCAAATTATAAATGTATGGTGCTAGCATGCGAGAAAACAGTATGCGGAAATTTTCATTGGATCTCAGTTGTTTACAACAGGATGGCTTATTATTTAAGTCTTCAAGTATGCTATTAAAGCAACTATTCATTTTCTTTTCCTGTCCACGTAAAACAACTTCAACATAAACTTTATGTTCTTACGGACATGGTATCATTCATTTCATACCACTTTTGCTAGTTACTGTATTTGTTATGTAACCAGACATTTACCATAGGGGTTGTATGTGCAACAAAGTGTAGCAATTTAACAGCTTAGTTGCATATCATGACTAGACGTTCACGTTCTTATTAAGAGCTGTGGATGTTCATAAAAACGAATATCTTACTTGATAGCATAAGAGACACAAATTAAAGCTAGAGAATGTGACCCAGCATTTAGTTTACTGCAGCGACAGCAACAGTCCCACTAGATTCACACTGAGGTCTTGAAGACATGAAAATAAGCACTGCTGGAATCTCTTATCTTCTAGTTCCTAACATACTAATGAATGTTGATTTCATCAAGCTCCTTCTGTTTCAACTATCCCTATAATCGTATGGGTAGAATGCGTCTCAGGATAAACTAGTTGGTGTAGTCATGTTCTCACAAAGAAACAATAATGAGCTCAAACTAACCAATGTCTTCAAAACATGCAGAGACAGATAAACAACCCCCTCCTGTTGAAGTAATTGGGGGTGAACAAGAGAAGATCAGGTTACACTACAACAAGAATAAATTAATTAAAGTTGAGATGATCCATAAATGATACAATGGTAATATTTAGGAGATATTGTAACATATGTATATATATACTAGATAACTTAGGGAAGCTACACATGTATAAACGAAATTTCTTGTATGTTGCATGGATACTACAAGTGATCAAATCCATCATCTGCAACCCTTCAACAGATATGAAGACGGGCTTGATAAACTTGAACCAGTTACATGTCTTGCAGTTTCTGCCGATCCTTTTGCAGGACTTCCACATTCGCTGAAGTCCAGCACCCGTCTCTCTGTCTGGAAGGTTCAAAAACATAAATGCGTTAAGAAAATAGAAACCTGCATCTCAAGTGTACCAAACATATACTGTATATTTTAATTGCTAACATCATCCATGCCCTCCTGACATTAAAATACACCTGATTTTATGGAATGCAGTTGGATCAAAAACCAAATTCTGTTCTTTTAAAATTATGACAGCCCATGTTCGAATTAAAAAGGCTTGAAATGAGTCCAATAGCTCGTAAAAAGATACCATTGATTTTGGCAAACAAATATATGGGTTTCTTTTATATGGCCAATATTGCAACTTGTGCAGAGACTGTTCAAGGGGTGTTTGTACTTGTGGAATATGGCCCACGTAATAATGATTCAGTTAATTAGGAGCTTGGTATTTTCTGGCAGAATCATATATCTAATCGAGCCCACAAAACTTGAAACCCTGCTTAAACACTATGGGTCCTCCGGCTTGTGGGTCAGTTCCTGACGCGATTGATATTCAAAGCCTAGAATGATATAAATAATTCCTGTATCTAGTACCAAATCAGAGAATAGTTTTTTCTTTTTTTATTTTTATTTTTTTTAATTTTTTATTATTATTATTTTTTATTGAAGGGTTGTAACCCGGTAAATGTATTACTCCAAAAAACAGTTAAGTACATAGGATGTGGGTGAGTCCCACATCTCAGCCCGCTACATAGGCAAACTACATCACAATGAAAACAACCAACGAAGTGTTTCTTTGGTTGTTTTCATTGTGATGCAGTTTGCCTATGTAATGGAATGAGATGTGGGACTCACCCATTGCCTTTAATATGGAACACGTCGATCTGATGAAACTATACTTAGATTCAGAAGCTATTGCATTGGAACCTTAAAAAAAATAATAAATAAATAAAAAAAATAATAATAATAATAATAAACCAGCATTATCCACATGTGAAGAAAACATACCACGAGATTTGATTCTTGGGAAGTCCTTTCTGCATATCTCTTGTTTACTAAGGAATCAGGAGTTTCATTGCCCAAGACCTCCTGGGCAGTGGCATATGCGGTGGCAGTATGCTCACTTAACTGTCTCATTAACCCAAGAGCATCATAGCTTCTTTCCCTTGGGCTCACATAGTAACCAATATCCTGCACATACAAAAATGATCAAATCAAACACCACATAATGAATAAATGAAGCTTTATTTATAAAAGTAGATTAATACAATTAACCCTACATCAATTGTTATTTCTGTATCAACCCTTGGACCAGGCATAAATGAGAACCACGGGGATTTCCATGCAGAAGGAGATTCAAAACTTCTCTTGAAAGGTGTTTCACCAAATCTAGGAAACAGAAAATAAATCTCATATATATTAGCAAAAAACATCAAATTACATCAACAACATTGTGAAATTCGTAAAACTCTTACATGCCAAGGGAGGTTTCGATACAAGTATCATTTTCAGCATTAATGTGTGAGGATGATGATGCAACAAGGAAACTTCCAGACTTGTTGCCGATTATGGTTCTAGGGCTAACAATGGATTCACATGGATTTGAGCCATTGGGCGGTGATTCTGATTTGTTTGTGGTGACTTGATCCGACAGAACTTGTAAGCATTTGGAGCTCTTTTCTCCAGAATTTGAACCCTTGGAGGGTGTTTCTGGTTTCTCAGTGATTTTATCAGGGGAAAAGAATGACAAATTATCCATGTTCCGTTCCATAAGAATTCCTGTTGAAACTCGTACCTGACATGTCTGAAAAGAATAATGCTGTTATTCACTTATTCCACAAACAACCTTCTGACCATAATAAAAACTGTGAAAAAGTTAATTCATCAAAATGGACTTACTTTTAGCATTGTGCCGTCTACACCTTCATTTTCCATCCCTTGGACAGCATCAGGAGCAGGATTCATGTTTTCTTTATCTTCCAAAAATTTCCCAGAGTCACTCGATGATGGTGAATGTTTTTCATCATCAAACATAACTACCTCTAACCTAGAGAAGTCCTTGGCCAAGTTGGAGAAAGAGGACCGTTCTAACTTCTTTTCACATCTTTTATCAGACAAGGGTGAGAAGGCTGAGGGTGAGCACAAATCACGATTCCTCTTCTTATTTAAGATTGATGGTGTGCTTGTGAAACTTTTGGCAGCATTTTTCAGCACAGCTTCTGGGCTGTCTGCTCGTGAAGGCGAGTCCCACAGTCTGTAAGGGCTAAAACAATTCATAGATGACATCATCAGCTTGCGTATACCTAGAGGGCTATATTCATGCTGCATATCACTACTGCCACCGTATTGTGCTAGATCACAGCTAAAGAACGGAATGTCCAAGCTTGGGAAACGAGGAGGGTCATAAGATAAAACTCCTTGATCTTTATCATTATCATCATTATCTTGCTGCTTCCGCTGCTCTTGGGTTTGTGAAACATCAACTGTTTTCATATCATTTACTTGTGGCAAACTAAGAGCATCTGTAGGTACTACTACCTCCATGGAATCATTAACTTGTTCGTTTTGATTTTGCGACCCCACAGTGTTTTCTTGACCATCGTATAAATTAGAGGTATTACTAGAATCATTGAAGGCACTGTCTAAAGGCATGTACATCGACTGATAACATGAATTTAGCAGCAAATCTGAATAATATGATTGTGAATTCAGATCAGTACTACTAGCAGAAGCACCATCATTGGGAACTAAGTCTGAAGATCCATCAACTTGGTTGCTGCTATTGTACAATTCTTGAGACGATATCAACATATGCTCGTCTGTCATATCACAACCACCAACAGCAACCATGTTGCCTCCTGAACTAAGAATCGGTTCACCAACATCTATACAGCTGATGAAATCTGGTTCCTCCTTGCTTATGTCTTGTGAATGCAACTCATTAGACATATGCCAATCTTTTTCTTCCGTTACCCAGTCATGTGAGAAACAGTTTTCAGGTAGGTGGTGATGGGATTCTTCATTTTTGGGATATACAGCAATTGCATTTCCCACACCTTGACTGCATTCCGAGATATCTTCCGTCTCTAAAACGTCTCCACTACCCTGTTGCACCCATGATGAAGTTGAAGGAGTTGATTGATGATTCGTTTGGCTGACTTGAGGTAAAAGTTGGGACTGTGTAAGCAGTCCATTTTGCAAGAAGGTGTCCAATTTCTTCTTTACTGAACTGTTCCAATGATTCTTAATAGCATTGTCCGAACTGCGATGAGAATCACATACCAACGACATGTTACTAACCACAAAAGTTAAAACATACGCATAATTTTTTTGTAAAACTATGGGTATCATAGATTAGTAAAGCGTATTTGTTAATGGAGGTAGCAATTTCAAGTTTTCAACCAACCCAATTAGCTAAAACGGAAACAGGTCAGATGACCTTAAAGTGTAATCTAAATCCATGCAACCTATTATTAAGCGTAAGCATACCGGCCAGGTAAGAATTTTGTTAACTCCGCCCATTTGTTTCCATAAACTTGATGTGCGTGAATCAATGCTAATTCTTCTTCTTGACTCCAAGCCTCCTTGTTAATGTTAGGATTCAGATGATTATGCCACCTGAAACATATCACTCACTGAGATTAACATCTAAAATCATGTGGGTTGGAAAACCAGCATACGAATGAGTAATAGACTTTGTACTTCATAGCAGCATCCCGTTCTTGCATACTATCTAAAACACAAATAACAGTTTTCGACATCAATAACCAAACAAATCTTACCTCTCACGACACTGTTTACCAATGCGGCCAGGTAGGTGATTGGCAATGGTTGACCATTTCTTGGCTCCATATTGCTCAACTAGACGAATTATTATATCATCCTCCTGAGTATGTTTTAAAGTGTTAAGAAAGACTAATATACATTGAACAAAAAAATAACCCATTAATAATCAGAAGTCAGAGATTCAGTAATGTAATATAAACTTTAGCCAATATGACAAAGGCAAAATACTTATTCATGCAACAATATTCCCATTATACCAATTAATCCAACTAACTTATTTGTTACCTGTTTATGCAACAACCTTTCATATTTCTACCTATTTTTGCAAGATATAAGGTTACTGCTCAATCTCCGCCAAGCCTTATGTTACTGCTTCTTTTTTCTTTTCTTTTTTTTTTTTTTTTTTTTTTGGGCTTCCTTAACCATTATTGGCCCTGTAACTAAGATAGTCCTATTTTGCAATCACAATTGTGTCTTTTGGTCTCTAATCAACTTAAGTTCCAGAAACTTTAGTACGATCAGTTTAAAGTTGTTATAGCAGACATCATTGGTTCATTTTGCAACTCCCAATCATTATCTTCCTTGAATATTAGTATGAGTTAAGCCATAAAAAGCCATATGTAACTTAAGATAACATTACCTAACCAAATATCAATGTTTTACGGATCAAAAATAAAAGCAAAATCAAATGAAAAAATCAGCCTTCAGACAGACTTTGACAGCAAAATTCAAACTAAATTAAAAACTTCTTGTAAAAAATAATGATTTTGTCGGTTGAGGTAACTTTTATCTAACCCTCTTGCTAACAATTGATCGGTAATCATAAATCTCGGACAAATTGATATAAAGTTATTTCACTGTTGCATAAATAATTCATTTGCCCATTTCACAAAAACATAAATTCCTTTTATCAAATAACGAACCTCTTTAGACCAAGGACCTTTAACAAGCTCAGGGTTCAAAACTTTCTGCCAACGATGCAAGCACTGAACATCAGTCCGGTCCTTAAAACACTCAGCTGAAACAACAACCACACATCAAAAAAAACCATCACATTCCGCCGTTAAATCAATCAAAAAAAATAAATCAACTCTTAAAAACATAAAACGAGGCGTAAGATAATAAAAAGTACCAATCTTTTTCCAATTCTTGCCATTAAACTGCTGAACAGCTTTACACAGTATCTCATCCTCTTGCGCAGACCACTGTCCTTTCGTCGATCGCCTCGTCGGTCCCGTCGTCCTCCTATAAAACAACAGCAATAACAAAAACAACAAAAACCCTTTTATCAATTCAAGAAAATCAATCAATCCATTAAATTTAATCAATCAGAAAAAATAAAAACATACCCATTTAGATTCGGCATCTTATCGCGTCTTTTAGTCAGTAAAACATCAGACATAGCTGAGTTTTACCATCCCAAAAAAAACCCTGATAATAAATAAATCAATCAATCAGATAAACAAGAAGATCCAAAAGGGTATCTGAAAATATAAGCTTTATTGGATAATAGATCTGTGATCGAAACACACAGTTGAAGGGTTTTGTGTGTGAGAGAGAAAGTGAAAGTGAAAGAGGTGAAGAAGAGGAGAAAATAGGAGAGAGAGCAAACGGTCATGGAAATTCAAATTTGTATTGAGGGGGAGTGGGAGTAAAAGCAACACAACCTACTATTCTTTTTTTCTAGTAATTTTTATTTTTATTTTTTATGTTGTGGAAGGTGCTAATTTCAAATATATTTTAGAGTAAATTACATGCATGGTCCTTGTGGTTTGTCCAAAATTGCATCCACAGTCCTTGAAAGTTTCAAGTTGCGTTCATCGTTCTTAATTCAGCATTGCTTATTATAGTAAGATTCAATGGTTTGCACATAATTAAAACACAATTAATGTGGTCAAAATATTTAATGTAGTCAATTAATTAACTAGTCAATAAATCTAATTGATGCAGTTATTAAAACACCCCTTACATAGGAAATACAAATTATCAAGCATATTGTACAACCAACTTAAACACAATTATTAAATGTCACTAATACAAATAATAAAGCACATTATACAAACATTCGAGTCCGAATGGACAACAGGCCAAAAGGGCTCGAGCCCGAACGGGCACGGGATAAACGAAATTCTTGATATTTGTAATTTTAAATTGTCAAAAATAATATAATAAACTAAAATTCATGATTCAGCAGAAAATTTTAATTTAGGGTACCCGCTGCTGCAACGCACGGGTACCCTGCTAGTCTTACTATCTAATAAAGCATGAAGGCCTTCTATATAGGGAGGTGATTTGTACACCATTTCTATATAGTGGTGAATGGCTAAAATAAATGGTGTACAAATCATCTCCCTTCTATATATAGAATTACTTAAAATTCAGCATTACAAGTTGTTAAACTAAAAGTACAACTAATTAAAACACATTTAATAACATTAAATACAATACAAAGCACTATTAATGTGGTCACGATATTTAATATAGTTAATTAATTAACTGATCAATAAACACAACTAATGCAGTTATTAAAACATCACTTATATAACAAATACAAATTATCAAGCATATTGTACACTCAACTTAAACACAATTCCTGCATTAAATGTCACTAATACAAATAATAAAACACATTATATAAATATTCAAGCCCGAATGGGCAACGAGTCAAATGGGCTCGAGCTTGAACGGGCACGGGCCAACGGGCTCGAGCTCAAACGGTTTACAACTCCTATCTATCACTTTTGCCTTTTGATGTCGTTAACATTTATTTTAGGATACCCACCGCTGCAACGCGCGGGTACCCTACAAGTCATACTATCTTATAATATGCATTTAGGCCTTTTAAAAAAAGAAATACTTGAAATTCAGCATTACAAGTTCTTAAGCTAAAAGTACAACTAATTAAAACACATTTTCTAACATTAAATACAATTACAAGTTCTTAAGCTAAAAGTACAAGTAAATTAAAACACATTTTCTAACATTAAATACAATATTTAAATAGAAATACTTAAAATTCAGCATTATAAGTTCTTAAGCTAAATGTACAACTAATTAAAACACATTTACTAACATTAAATACAATACAAAGCACCATTAATGTGGTCAATATATTTAATGTAGTCAATTAATTAACTGGTCAATAAATATAATTAATGCAATTATTAAAATACCATTACATAAGAAATACAAATGATCAGGCATATTGTACAACAACTTAAACACAATTCCTTCATTAAATGTCACTAATACAAATAATAAAGCACATTATACAAATATTTAAGTCCGAACGGGCAACGAGCCAAATGGGCTCGAACTTGAACGGGCACGGGCCAATGGGCTCGAGCTCGAACGGTTTACAACTCCTATATATCACTTTTGCCTTTTCATGTCGTTAACATTTATTTTAGGGTACCCGCCGCTGCAACGCACGGGTACCCTACAAGTCATACTATCTTATAATGCATTTAGGCCTTTTAATGTTGTCAAGATATTTAATATAGTCAATTAATTAACTGGTCAACAAATACAACTAATGCAGTTATTAAAACATCCCTTACATAAGAAATACTCCCTCCGTCCTAAAATTATTGTTCCCTTTTTACTTTTTCGGTCTTTACTTTTCAACTTTGACCTTAAATATTTTTGTTTATATTACATAATACTTGATACGAAATATATGAACGGATTAAGTTTTAAATGTATTTTCATTTGGTATAATTTTTATCAAAAGTTGTATAACACAAACAAAAATATTTATAGTCAAAGTTGAGAAAGATAGACCGAAAAAGTCAATAGGGGACAATAAATTTGGGACAGAGAGAGTATAAATTATCAAGTATATTGTACAACCAACTTAAACACAATTCCTGCATTAAATGATGCTAATACAAATATTAAAGCACATTATACAAATATTCAAGCCCGAATGGGCACGGCCAAAACGGGCTCATGTTGTACGAATAGTTTTAAAAAAAGACACAAAAAGACGAAATAAATTTCTTAGTTAAGGAGTTGAAATACGTCACATGTAATTCTTAATATCCGTAAATTTATTGTCAAAAATAACATAATAAACTAAAATACATGATTCACTGGAAGATATAATTTTAGGGTACCCGCCGCCGCAACGCGCAGGTACCCTGCTAGTACAAATAATAAAACACATTATACGAATATGCAAGCCTGAATGGCGACAGGCCAAATGGGCTCGTGCATGTTCAACGGTTTACAACTCCTAGCTATCACTTTTTCCTTTTGATGTCGTTAATATTTATTTTAGGGTACCCGCCGCTGCAACGCGCGGGGTACCCTACTAGTAGAAAATAACAGCTAAAGTCCTTTGTGTTAACTTTCGTTTATTTAGTTCGTTAAACCTCCTCATGTGCCATGCACATGAGTGTAGATATATTTATTTTACCTCCTCATTCGACTAGCCAGTTTTTTTTTTTTTTTTTTTTTTTTTTTTTTTTTTTTTTTTTTTTTTTTTTTTTTGATTTTTTTTTTTTTTTTGAAAAA